>JAASFI010000951.1:0-13528 GCA_023333705.1 Globisporangium viniferum | reverse complement strand
TTTCCAAGACGTGGTCACCAAGTGGTCAAATGAAGTCGTGCTTTCGCCATGAGAACGTTCCACTTGTTTTCTATCATATCTGAAGATTTCAGCGCCGGAGGGTAAAAATTGAGGGAAAATCCACATTTTCGTAAAAAAAAAAGAGGCGTCCTTAAGATTTTGGCGCGCACTGTAATTTTTAGGCTTGTTTGGTTATCCTATAACCATAATCTTCTTCATGCATTTAAAAACGTTTGCTTGATAATCAACTGATGGAAACTCAAAAGAGGCATCCTTTTTATTTCATCATGCTTTTCATGCTTTTCACACCGCTTTTCACGGTTGCCGGCCACATTCGATGTTGCTAGCCGCAATTGCTCGTCCACAAAGTACTCCGCGAGTTTAGCACTCGCCACGGGAGATTGCACATGTAATCGTCCATCAAGTTGTGGAATGAGTTTGCTTCCCGTCTTGAGATATTCAAATCAGAGTGTGTGGACGGACGGACTAGAGCTTGCCGATCTGCGCGTTGCACGCACACACACACACACACCTTGCGCTACACCTCGTGATACTTTTCGCCAAGTAGCTGAAACGAGCACCTGTGCTTCAGCGGCGCTCGCTGCAGAGCTGCTGATTACGCTTCATGGGTATCCTCCAGCGTCACAGCTATAGACTTTCCAATACCAATTCGCTTTTAGGCCACGGTCGAGGATGAAAGCCGCATCTTCCCACATGTTTTACCAGCACACAGCGACTCGGTACCACTCTTTCCGCATCAGCGTTCAGATTTACGCCGTTTTCCGTTGTTGACTTCTCCCTGGCTCGCTATCACTTTCCTCTCGCGCGTTACAGTATAAACAATATGTTTCGCCTTGTCGAACTCTTCTTCTCGAACGCAGGAGAGTCTCACTCATGAAGGATCGATGCGGTCACTCGTCACTCGATACCCTACACAAATGCGAGGTTGTTGCCTAAACCCGAAGCTCGCTCGTCGCTGGTATGTATGGACTGTGTAGATTGCGATCCAGAAGATCTGGCAGATGCCACGGCAGACCTCGCCCCGGAGGTCAAATTGGATACTTTCGTCAGAGTCGACGAAGAGCCCATACCGGCATTCAAAGTGGGTGTCACCCCAGCGCTTGGTAGCGGTTGCAGGGACTGCGAGAGAGCCTGGAGGGAATGCGGGAGCTGCGGGAGCGCAAACTGGGGCTGTGCCGAAGCAGGTGGCTGGTAGGTGTTGCCGCCGATTCCTCCTCCGCCTGTTCCGATCGTCGAGCCCAGCAACGCGTTTCCATTGCCGACACCACCAGCGCTTCGAATCATCGGACTCGTCGAGAGATGCTGCGAGTACATGGGGAGTCCGCTCGATAGAAACGAGTTCGTCGCGGCAGTCGGTCGTCCTCCGCCCCCGCTGATCGATGAACGTGTCGGAGCCGAAGGAGACGGCGAGAAGAACCGGAACCCCGTCGAGTCGGAAAGTGACGAGCGCACGTCGTCCATGCTCTGAAGAGGAGGAGGAGGAGGAGGAGGCACTCGAATCGACTCAATAGGCGGGACCTGCCGCACATGTCCAGTCCCCACTCCTGATGATAATGCTGCTGCTGTTGGGGCTGGCGGCAGACTGCTGATAATTCTGGTTGTTTGCTGCTGTGCCTGCGTGGTGGTTGTTGCGCCGTGCGAGTGACCTCTCTCATAGCGGAGATGTTGTTGCTGCTGCTGCTCTCTCTGGTAGTAAAGGTGCCGTTGCTGGTGGTGGTGATGACTGCTGTTGCTGTTGTGCTGATCGCGATGGTGGTAATGATGGTAGTCGGACGCTGACATGGAGCTCTGGCTGTCGTCGTCGCTCACGTTCCCCGAACTGTTGTTGGACGAGTACTGACTCCCTCCCTTCCGACTCTTCTTCGTTTCGTACCGTTTCCGACAGCGCTCACGTTCTTTGAGTCGCTGCTCTTCGCTTGCGTTCTCGCGCCGCCGCTTGCTGCGCTCAGCCTCACGCTTCCGCTGGTCTTCCGTCGCATTGCGTCTCCGCTCACGACTTCGAAGCAACTCCTTCTGCCGCGATTCCTCGGATGCGTCTTCTCGTCGCTTGCGGCTTCGCTCCGACTCTTCCTGGCGCTTTTTCTTGCGCTTCCGGCGATCGTAATCTGCTTGTCGTTGCACGGGGGTGAGATTCTCCCGTCGCTTCTTGCTGCGCATTGCTTCGACCTGGCGCTCCGCGGATGATGCCTTGAGACGCCGCAGACGACTCCGCTCGGCTTCGGCCATGCGCTGCTGCAGATTGCGAGCAGAGTTATCTTCCTGGTTGCCAGCGTCAGTGTGGTGTACGCTTTGGTTCTGCGCCAGATCAGCAGCGACACCGCCATCATCAGTCGCATGACCTGCTTCCGTGCCAGGCTCTCCGGGATGAGAATGAGCAAGTGCGTGGACCTCTGAGGACACCAATCCAGTGATGGGCTGCTGAGTCGCGCGGGCTCGAGGATGGGGCTGAGATGTCGACGTGGGCATCGCACCAAGCAGCAGTTCGCCAGCTGTGCCGCGCAGATTCACCAAAGCGCCATTCTGCACCGCAGGGAGTTTGTGCAAAAACTCTTCATAGGCGCGCTCGTGCACTTGACGCAAGTGCAGAAACGCCTGTCCGCGGCCGAGCTCACTCAGCTCGAACACCTGGGTCAAGTCCGCTTTCCCGTCGTTGCATCTGCAGAATATAAAAAGGAGACTGGTTAATACGCGCTTCCACACATTTAACAAACAAACGTCACATAGCTCGTCATTGCTGAGCTGCCGATCGGCCTCTCTCCCATTCACACTCACAGGCGGCAAGACCAGCACTCGCGCTCCGAGATCTCGCTCCACTTGTTGTCCTGCATTGAAATCTATAGAAACAACACAATGAAGTGATAGACGTTAGTACCAGCAACTGATACCCATGGAAACGAAAGTCGCCATAGAAGATGAGCGACAGATTTCTCAATATTTCAAAGCACAAAACACGCACCATGCGCTTCTCGGTGGATTTGAGCTGCGCAAACCAGTTGTTGGCGTCTTTCTTGCGGCGCGGCCCAAAGCGCACGCGCGAATTCTCTTCCTCCGAGTACCCATTGAAGCGATACAGCAGGTTCTTCAAGTGGCAGCTCTTGAAGTGCGTCACAAAGTACCTGCCATCATCATACAAATAACACACAACCAACCACAACCGCACGCAGCATTAGCGCTCCTGATGATAGAAGACAGCGCTCTGACCAGCCTAGCGCACGCTCTACGCAAGCAGAGCAAACAGAGACACAGAGGTACGCACATACCGCGGGTGGCGCAGGAAGTCGAAGAAGAAGTTCTCGTTGCACTCCTCGCAGCGGATGAAGTTGGCCTTCACGAGCTCGAAGTGCTCCTCCATGCGCAGGTAGCGCCACGGCATGACCAATCAATCGCCAGTCAGATGGAGCGTGCGTGTGTGTGTCTATATACAAGAAGCGATGGGTCGCGCAGAGGACGAGTGTCAGATAGCGAGAATGCGCGCTGGGGCTCTTCCGTCGCGGCAATGGACGGAGCTGTCGCGTGGGCTGGTGTCTCTCTGTTTCTCTGCTTTGTTGTTGCTTGCCAGAAATGCAGGCGGTCGGCCACAATGATGTGAATGAATGAATGAATGTTGCGGTCAAACGGAAACCTCTGAAACGAGATACAATCACTCTCACTTGGAGCAGAAATGCTGGCAGACACATCAAGAAAACAACTGTACAAAATTATACCCTGTTATTATAAATACTTTCACCCTCTATCATTTCTGAAGAGGATAGCACCCCGCTATTCATTGATTCGATCATCATCACCACTTTGCCCAACGTGATGATGGCTATGGAGGATGCTGTTGCTGCGTGCATGAAGCGAAGCCGGCGGCAGTTTCCGCGCGTCTGAGCGCAGCAACGCATGCTCCAACACCGTGTACGCCTCTCTCTGGATCAGCTGCGTGCCTTGCAGCCGCTGGATGAGCTCCAGCTCGGTCTGCTCCATCTCTTCCACGCGCCGCTGGTGCTCGCGGATCTTGCGCTCTTCGTCGATCACTTTCTTCATGAGCCGCAGCGCGACGCCCTGGTCCTGCGCGTGGCGCTCGCTCTGCTTCTTGCGCTTGAGCGCCTCCTCCTGGCATCGGATGCTCTCGCGCTTCTCCTTGGCGCGCTCGACCTCCTCCATCTGCAGCCGCTCGCGCTCGGCCTTGAGCCTTCGACTCTCGCTCTTGACGAGCTCCACGTCCTGGTACTTCTTCGAGATGACCTGGATCGCCGCGTGCTTCTTCTTGACCACCGACTCCTTCTTCAGGAAGTGCTGCTTCTTTTGCACCGAGCGCGTCTCCTGCTCGCGCTGCAGCGCCTGGAGGCTCTTCTGCTCCTGTTTCTTCAGGTTCGCCTCGCGGATCTGTAGGATCTCCTGCGCGCGATCTTTCGTCTGCACAATCTTCTTCCACGCCTTGGACTCTTCTTGCTGCACACACAAAGACTATTAGTATCAGCCCACAACTTACTTTGCTCGATGACGACTCAAGTCTCAAACGCACCTGAAGAAGCAGGATGCGGTTCTGGAGCAGCTTGAGGTCGCACTCGGCCTGCTTCCGCTTCGACTGTTAGGCAGCACAAGCATCTTAGCCATCGGCTTAATAATACTTTACTAATAGTACAGGAGTCATGTTGACATCGTACCTCGAGTAGTCGGCTGCGCACGATGGGGATGCTGGCTGCGGATCGCGCGCGCTTCGCCTTCTTGAGCACACTGCTATTGCTATTGCTATTACCAGCGCCACCTTTCGCGGAGCTGGCGTGGAGCTTGAGCCAGATGCTGCGCACGGCCTCTTTCGGCACGTACTCTTCGCGTATTTCGTTGAGCAAGTGCACGAGCGACAGCGCGTTTGACTCGCGAGGAAGCAGCATGAGCTCCGCCTTGAATTCGTCCACAGAGATCCTGTTCATACACAAAACAAACACAAGCACAACTGAGCACGAATGTTATTGTGTACTGCGAGTATCGCAAAGCCACCTACTCGTCGCCGCTCGCGGGCGTCATCCTGGACAGAATCGCCAAGACTGACTCGATGAACAGCGCGGCTTTCGTGCTGACGCAGCTGCTGCCACTGTTGTCGTCGCGCTCGTCGTCGTCGCTCAGCAGGTGTGCTAGTTCGCGCGCGTCCACCGCCTCCTCCTCGTCCACGTCATCCTTGCATGCGTCGTGTGCGTGCTGCTGCTCCTGCTGCCGGTGGTACTGCGCCAGCGGCGTCATGCTCCCACTCGCTCTTCCTGCAAAGTCCTGCTAATAAATATAGGCGTCGCCATGCATTCTGACGCTCAGCCTCATTATTCGCGTATTGGTGAGCCAGCTTTTTGTGAAAAGGCGCCTTGACAACCTTGGTGACTATTTTTAGCCACCTGGACAGCTAGGTGATTGGCGGATAAAAATACATTTTCTATTCATACATGCTCTTAATTGGTAAATAAATAATGCAATTACATATTTTCAGCCAATGACAAGTATTTGGAGCTACTGGCCATGAACAGGTACGCTCAACTGGTTTGACTGGTTGCATCCATCACAAAGCAAAAAGCAACTTGAGCAGGACAAGATGGCGCCGCGTAAAGGAGGCGGTGGCGGCGGCTCGGGCGGCAAGAAGAAGGGCGCGAAGAAGCGCAAGAGCAACGTCTGGGACGACTACACTGCGCCTGCGAAGGGCGCCGGCCGCGGTGGCGGCGATGACGACGACGCGCAGCCGCAGAAGAAGGCGAAGCGGGAGTCGAAGGAGTCCATGTTTGGCCAGTGGAAGAAGCACAAGCAGCAGTTCAACAACAAGAAGAAGTCGTTCTTCAGCACTGTGGAGCAGAAGAAGCAGGCCCAGCGCGAGCAGTACCTGTCGTTGAAGCAGCGCCAGGCAAACGCGATCTATGAAGGCTCGGAGCGCCAATTGACGAAGAAGCAGAGGAAGATGATGAACGCACAGAACAGACAGGGCAACGCTACCGATAGCGAGGACAGCGATGCTGACAGCAGCAGTGACGAGAGCGACGATGGCGACGAGCTCATGGTCATGAAGAAGAAGAAGCGCAGCTCCGTGTTTGACCAGTTCGTGCAGACGTTCCAGCCGGCGGAGCGCGAGATCGATGAGGAGGAAGAGGTTGGCGATGAAGACGACGAGGAGGGCGAGTACGAGGAGGTGCTCGTGAACGAAGACGGCGAGGAGATCGATGAAGACGGCAACGTGATTGAGCGAGACGGAGATGCAGACGAAGATGACGGAGAGGCGCCAGAGGGTGAAGTGGACGCCGAGGAAAGTGCTGACATTGATGAAGGTGAGGACGACGAAGAAGAACAGGAAGAAGAGGAAGATGACACTGAGCAGCTGGAGCTCGCGCAAGACCAGGACCCGTACCGCCGTCGCTATCTGCTGACAGACTTTGAGGAGCGCGACGCCAAGAAGCTGGACGAGTTGCCAAAGAAGTTCACGACGCTCACGCCTCAGAACGAACAGGGACAGGTGATCCACTACGCGTCGCCGTCGGAGTACAACGTTTCGTTCCGCAGTGGATCTTCAGAAGACAGCGTGTTGACACCGATGAACAGCAAGTTGTACGTGCGCTCGCGCCTGCTCGATGCGTGGAGGGCCAAGCAGGTGGACCCCGAGACGCTGTGGACGCCCAAGTCGCTTGAGTACTCGCTCTTCCACCAGTTCTGCGCGTACAAGGACGTGTTCTACGCGGCGCAGACGTACGAGAGCACCGAGACGCTGCGAAGACTGAGCGCGATGCACGTGCTGAACCACATCATCAAGTCCCGAGACACGGTCGCCAGGAACAACGAGCGGCTGCGCAAGCGCCAGACGAAAGAGAAGGAGAAGAGTGCTGAAGCTTCTGAAGCTGCTGCGCCGGCCACCACGATGCAGGACGAGGACGAAGAAGGCAAGGAGTACCGCGACCAGGGCTTCTGCCGCGCGACCGTGCTAGTGCTGCTGCCGCTGCGCAGCTCGGCGCTGGCGTTCGTCAAGCTGCTGCTGGAGCTCTTGCCGGCGAACGTCGACACGTTCCACAACAAGGACCGGTTCTTCAGCGAGTACGGCTCAGCCAAGAACGACGATGATAGTGAAGGCAGTGACAACGAAACCACAGACGACAAGGACAAGGAAGGCATGAAGGAGTGGCAGAAGGTGTTCGCCGAGGGCAACAACGACGACTGCTTCCAGATCGGGCTCTCGCTCTCGCGTAAGGCACTGCGGTTCTACAGCGCGTACCAGAACGCAGACATCATCCTGGCGTCGCCACTGGGTCTGCGCCAGCAACTGGGCGACGAAGTCGTGGACCTCGACTCGAGTTCTGCTGGTGACGTGCGGCTCTCGACAGACTTCCTCACGTCCATCGAGATATGCGTCGTGGACTCGGCAAGCCTCATGCTGATGCAGAACGTGGAGCATCTGCGCCACGTGGTGCGCGCGATGAACGTGCAGCCCAAGGAGGCACCGAACGCGGACTTTGCGCGCATCCGCGAGTGGAACCTGGCGTTCCTCGGCGCGTACTTCCGGCAGACGATCGTGTTCGCGCACGGCGTGGAGCCGGCGCTGAACCACCTGGTGACCAAGTGCTGCAAAAACCAGAGCGGCACGGTCAAGTACGTGCGGGTGTGCGACCCGGCGGACGGCTCAGCGTCCATCTCGCGCGTCGTGCCGCAGGTCAAGCAAATCTTCCAGCGCATCGACCTGGACGTTGCGAGCGGCCAGTCGTTGAGCGCGAAGGCCGAGGTGGAGATCCGCTTCGAGTACTTCAAGAAGCACGTGTTCGAGCCGCTGCTGGACCACTCGAAGAAGCACGTGTTGATCTTCATCCCGTCGTACTTTGATTACGTGCGCGTGCGCAACCTGTTCAACGACTCGATGAACAAAAAGCTCATCCGCAGCGTGCAGTGCTGCGAGTACACGACCAACAAGCAGGTGTCGCGCGCGCGCACGTCGTTCTTCCACGGCAAGTCGCACGTGATGCTCTTCACCGAGCGCTTCCACTTCTATCACCAGTACCAGATCCGCGGCGTACACCAGCTCATCTGGTACGGGCTGCCGCAGATGGGCGCGTTCTACCCGGAGATGCTCAACATGCTGGGCGATCTGTCGGCTTCAAATGGCGAGAATGACGCGGACATGGTGACGATGGAGAGCAAGAGCTCCATCGCGCTCTTCACGCGCCTCGACCTCTTCCGCATGCAGCGCATCGTGGGCCACAAGCGCGCCGAGCGTATGTGCCAGCCCAAGGCCCCCAAGCCCACGTTCCTCTTCTGCTAGATAGATAGAAGTGATTTGATGGGCAGCGTAGCAATTATTGATGATAGACATAGAGTCCATGCCTTTTTAAATGTATCCATTTCCTTATACAAGGTCTTTTAGCCTATGCCTTACTTTGCATCGAGTCCCTTCCGGCTCGCTTGAAGCAAAACAATAATGCTATTCGCCTATGGTGAAATCTGCGGATTCACTTTTCATAAAACATGACGAGTAATATTCAAATTTCATGAATGAAACACTGTGGCGGCCGGTAGTGGCCGCACGTGCACAGTAGTAGTAAGGCCGCGTCGTGCTACGGGCTTGTAAACGTAAACGCCTTCTTCGACTTCCTGCGCCACCCGCGGTATGTGCGTGCCTCTGTGTCTCTGTGTCTCTGTGTCTCTGTGGCTCTGTGGCTCTGTGGCTCTGTTTGCCTTTGCGTAGAGCGTGCACTAGGCTGGCCGCCCGGAATGTGCACTGTGCCGGAACCAACGAGCGCTAATGCTGCATGAGGCTGTGTGCAAATACATTTGTGTATGTAACCGCGAGTCGCGGTGCGCGTTCATTTTACAGGTCGCGGTGCAACTCACCTGGATACTTCTTCGCAAAAGCTGCTTGGGTCTCGCCCTGCTCGATGTGGCTGAGAAGAAGGCGACGATCCATCTCGCGCAAGCACCGCGAGGTCTTGATTGAGACTACACTAGCAAGCAATATTTAGCTAAGTGCTCTAAGCCATCATTACCATGAATAGGAGGGCTGCCAAAGCCCCGATGAAGCTGACGGACGTCCTCTCGGGTTGCCCACTTGCAGGTGTAGCGTGTTTTCACTCGAGCACTCCTGCTTTAGAATGGACGAGCACGCTTACAGGCATCCATCCACGACTGAAGGGACTGTGGCTCTGGCATTGACCTCCTGGAGTTGGGATCAGGAGGTTAGCTCAAATAAGTAAGATCCCAAAGAAGTGCCAGTGGACTGGCTTCCAACTCCTGATCGTGTGTTCACCGACGACTGCGATGGAGACACCAGGGAGCTTATCAGCGAAATCGACGACGATGGAGATTCAGAACGGCGAATAGTTACACATACATCATCACTAATAGCAATAGCAGATCGAGGATCTGTGGGTAGCGGTTGCTGACCGTCCAGCACACACACACGGCGGCGGTGCACGCGAGTGGAGGTAGAACACACCAAAGTGTTCTTTCTGTTCCAGTCGGCCCGTTGTGAGTCACCCACCATCCATCCGACTTGGGGATCGCAGTGGAAAGGCGAATCAAAGGAGGACAGGCGAACTAGAACCGAAGCCAGCAGTTTTTTCTTTAACAATTTCCCACACTATGATTACTGGTGTTCCTTCGTTCGAGTGAGCGGGCACAAACACACCAGCTCGCCCGTCAACGATCCTAAGTGACCGCCGTTCCCAAACTACAGCGTCAACGATGTGCATGCTATTAGTGGCGATATTTTTTTCCTTGGAATCCCTGACACAATTATAGTGGTCAGCGTGGACCTTTGATCTTCTAGTTTCGAGCGCCGAATCGTTCTTTCGTGCACTTCAGTTCGGGGACGAACTACGTGTGCAAGGTTACAATGGAGCACCTGGCATGAGCCTTTCCGGCCAGTTCTCTCTTGGTTGGTTTTGTGGATGCGCTTGAATTTCTTTGAGGGAGCTAAGCCATGGGACCGTTGTCGGCTCAGCATCTGGGTAGCTTTGTGTGCATTTAGCATCTTCTTACCTGTGTCCAGACCTTTATGACGAGATGAAGCATTCCATCGAGTCGAAGACTAGCACAGAGAGGTTCTACATCGAGACCCTCAACGACTGAATAATGACTCAAAGCGATGTAATGTACGTCACTTCTACGAAGTAGTTGATGCAAGTATATGACATACAGTAACTACATAATATTGGGTGTTGACTAATTCCCAACTGTATATGAGGTATGGCGACATGACGCTAAGCTTAATACCCTAAAAAGCTGCATACTTTGTCAAATCCAAGTCGGTTGTGAACGTACACTGCTGGGCATAAGTTGAAAGTATCGATCAACCCGCGCGTAGTGAAAGCGTGTTTCTATGCAGCCTATTAGTTTTTCACCATGTGCGACTAATTGTTGCCCACCCGATACACAGCAGTTTGCTAATGCTACTGTAACAGCCCTTTTAGGGACAAACAGCAAATAGCAGGCTTGCTATCCTAAGCATACGATTGACCTAATAGAGTTTCGATATATATAAAGTGGAAAACATCAGTGGACGCATTGATCCTGAAGATAGAAAAGTGGAGAGTAAACGCCGCTGGCCGAAGGATACCTATTTACCGGATGTACTTCCACGTAAATTCCAACTCTTGCCTGTCTGTAGAATAAGTTACATCACGACCACAAGTTGACATTTTTTTCTACTGGAAGGATCAGAATTTGTGGCTTTGGATACAGGCTAGCCGTCTTAATTTGCACAACCAAACAACACCAAGCATGAGCTCTTGTACACAAAGCAGAGCGTGCGTGGCTACAGTAGAGGTTACGTATCATCACCGGACCGACCTGAACCGAAGGATCGATCGTACGCTCTCTCTCCACACCCAACACTCCCAACGGCCACATTCCAGAATCTGGAGCTCTTTTGATCCGTAAGTGAACCCGTTCATTCAGCTGCACTGTCATCGGTGGAAGCACAGGTGCTATTGTCCTTGTGCACAAGTTTGTGTGTGTGTGATTCGATACCAACTTCATCACCTGACTAAAACAAGGCTCACGTCATGACGTGTCAGCCCATGTTATCAGAGGGCGTGCCCAGTGGTGCCCCCAACTTTGAAGCCAGAACTTCTTGAAGCGAGTCCAACAAAGCTGTTCTGTCGGCTGCGTCTGCTTTTTTTCTATCATGTTTTCCTAAATTTGACTTGGCTGGCTTGCCGCAAATCAACACTGCGCATAACTTTGACGGCATGTTGGAACAAATAGCAAGCGCCTCTGCAGTATCTCGCATCGCATTCCTCGTCGATCAACCACCCGCGATCGTAGTATTCTTGTTCGAGCTATTTTGAAAAGAGTATATTGATTCACATATACTGAGAGAAAACCTGAAGATATTTCGATCGATTTAGAGTTGAGGGGTTCACACGTCTGTAAAAGATATTAGAAAGCAGATGTCGAGACGGTGCAACTTGGATTTTTGGCCGTTATCTGCAACTTCGAAGAAAATCGGTTTCTTCGCCTTCTCTCTTCGATCACATCACTACAACGGACCAAAGAACACGAAAGAACGAATCGCAAATTGAAAAGAATTCCCCCTCCTGCCCACCAGATCTGAAAGAGAGAAACCTCTCAGACTTCAAAATCGTCAGCAATCCAGTGGTGATCGTGGAAGTTGAACGACAATTCGTTGAATGGTGTAAGTACAGTAATGTGCTCACTCCCTCGACGAACGAGGCCTTGGATCCCCCAAATCAACACATCTTCCTGAGCAACAATCGAGCAATCGCAAGCAATTTAGTCTGCAAGAAAACGAAGCATCGCCGAGATGTTAAAGAATGCAAACTTTGAAAAATTTGATGGCTGCCAAGGTCTGTTCTTGTTTCCTCCGATCTGAATTTGAAAATACGGGGAAAGATGGATAGTGGGTTCCGAGGCTTGAAACCCAGAGGACTGGAACAGAACACGTCGAAGCTGTTTTGTTTCGGTCGGCTCCTCCCAGCAATATGCCACGGGAAAGGGGGGAGAAAGAGCCAAGCTGACGCGAAGTGCAACGTTTCCTTTCGGACCAATCGTAGCGTATTCTTTGAGCACACGAGAAAGCATTTTCAAGTCTTCAACAATATACTCCTCCCAAAGAATCTAGAATGTTGAAATAATTGTAGTTTGTGGTATGTGATAGAATCGAGGTATCCTGACCCCTACAGCAACAGAATGGTTGCCGTAGGTGAAGCGCAGCGAGATGAAGGGGAGTTGTAATATATATATATTCCTACAACATAAACGCTAGCCTTTAGCGAAAGAAGGGTACTTACCTTGTTCGCACAAAAGTGCTAGGATCTGCGCATATATGGAGTCCGTAAATGCCACCCAGGTTGCTTGTTCACCTTGAAATAAGTAGCGCAACTCTGGAAATGCGGACAGATTAAATGTGATGATTTTTGACAGAATCAAGCATGATCACGAATTTTGCGTAGGACCGGAACTTGGGAAGAGAATCTCAGATTGTCCAGCAGGCTGCCGTGACCAATTGATGATGGATGACTGGGGTGCTGACTCGCTCGGGAACATGTTAAACGGTCAGATTTGAAAAGGAATGTATGCGTGAGAGATGGCAAATATTGTCTAAATGTCCAACGGGCACTTTGCGAACTACGTTGCGACACAACCACGTGCAAAATTGCTTGTTAATACTGGACTGTAAATCACGATTTTCCGAGTGAGACTGGAATATCAGTCGCAAATTGAAAATAGTTCATTTCCCATATACGGGTGACATTCCGGCAGCCAGCAATTTAACTTGCGATACTTTTCAATACCTTTCCATAATTTAGTTATCTTCTTCAACAAACCTGAAATAGTATTGCCGTTTTTGGCTGGGAAAAATTGCTTTAACCATGAATACTATATTTCACAGGTTATAGTTTGCATTTGGAACTCTAAACAAAACTCTTCAATATCGATATACACATCTGTATCGAAAAACTAGAGTTATAAAGTTCAGAAAGCTCTCGTCACGTCGCATGATACTCTATCTCCACCAGTGTGATAACCAAACTACCCTCATCTCCTCAAAAGGACAGGCGATGCGTGGGGATAGGGCTGACACTTCACTTCGCAAGCAAGCGCCGCGTCCCATCACTCGCCCTACACCACGAGCCCACTCGGTTCGTGGCATTTTCGCGCTGCTGTCTGAACGGACGTTAGCTTGGATTGTGTTTTGCGTGGGGTGTGATTCATTCATTCCGCAATTTGCGCTCAAGCCCACAAGCCGCCAACACAGTCGTCCATTCACGCAGAAAAGCAGACAAGTGAACAAGAAAGTCCACACAAATGATGCACGTGATGAAGCGCCGCAAGGTTGACGCAAGTCCTCCAAGAATCTCCACATCGTCGCAAGCCCTCGATCGGAACAACAACATGCACCAATGCCAGCAGCAGCAGCGTGTTGTTCCGCCGAGTAGACGTGGCACCCCATCGCGCTCGTTCCAGCACCAGCCTGGGCTCCAAGGTCTCCACCACCACCGCCCTTCAAACGGCGGTGGCATGGTGCGCAGCAACGTCTCCAGTCCGCCGA
>JAASFI010000950.1:0-13537 GCA_023333705.1 Globisporangium viniferum | reverse complement strand
AGCCTCAACTCGCTGCGCGTGCAGTCGGCGCTCAGCTTCTTCACTCGCGTGGGCACGAACCTGTCGCTCTGCATCCAGTTCACGAGCCTCGTGGGTCGCTTGAAGCAGCACCATCAACCGTCTAAGCTAGGCACCAAAGCCTCAACCAGTCTCTACCCATACAGACACCCAGTCGTGCTCCTGACATGGCGCCGATCCAGAACCTCGTGCAGTTTGTCATCAGCTACCGGGAACCGTCGTGCTGCAATGAATTCCTGGACCCAAGCAATTGCGACCTGAGCAAGCAGGCGGGCTATGCGCCAGCGTCATGGGAACTCCCACCCGTTTCGTGTTTGCCAGCGAATCGCGAGATCGCCAAGTTCTCTGACTCGGTGTGTTTCGAGTCTCCCGTCGTCATTGAGAAGGAGAACGAGTACCTTACAAAGGAGGAGGTCGAAAAGTGCGACGGCGTCATGTACCACGAGTGTGTCAGAGGGGATAAGAACCCAGGCATATGCAGCAGCCTTCGCATGATGACGATCACGTGTACAGACAACCCGGTGATGATCGAGATGCGCAAGCGGCAGATCGCGGCAAACGTAGGCGAGAAGTGCGACCCGAAGTACGAAGCGTGGCTCGGCTGTGCTTTAGCTTAGCACCAGGACATTAAACCGCGGCTACTCGCACTGCTAGGATTCCTGACTTTTGGAGGTCACACATAGGAAGGATTTACTCATTGCCTTGGTGCCGTAGTATGCTCGAATCTATGGTCAAGTAGTCCATGGTACTAGTAGAAAACAAAACAGAACTTCCTACCAAGGTTGTACGCTACAGGGGTCGCTATTACAACGTGATCTCTTGTCAAGTGTGTGTGAGAGAGACATCTTTCTATCTACACGGCAGCCAACACAAAAAGGTCTTCGGGGTTTGTTTGATCGATGCTACGATTAACGGAGCAGCTGAAAGAGCTCATGCTGGGTTGGCCGGACACCTTCGGCTCATTCGGAGCCTCCAATCAAATGACACGCAAAGAATCTTATGCGTCTATATCTGTTATATTAGGGGTTGCTGGAGATAGGATGCTTGGGTTTTCATGCGATGGAGATGGAGGCGAGTAGCTAAAAGAAGCAGAAGAAGAAACGGACACTCGCTTTCACAATTGGCTCAGCCCTGATTGAGCTCTTGGCCACGAGAGTGGATTGGCTGGCAAATATAGTTAGTCCCTCGCTAGCTAGCAACTGCCCTAGTGATGGCAGGTAGGTTCTTAATATATGCCGGCTAGGCGCGCTGTTCCTCCGTCGGAAATGAACCCTCCCCTAACTGACATCGGAGGTATCCCATGCTCCCATGAGCGACCGCAAATAGCTCTCCATTGCGACAGCAGGAGGAATGGTTCTGGCTTCCAACCTCTCCTCCTCTTAGCTCCCTTGCTCCGCTCTTGCTAGTGATCTGGCTCATAGCTCAAACGCGCACGTTGAGAGGAAAGCGAGCTCGGCAGCCATGGGCATGACCAGGAACGAAGACAAGGTGAGCATCATCAACAACGACTCGCTGCAGCAAAAGCGCAACCTCAGGCTCGATCTGAGTCGACCGAGTGGCGACGACGTCGAAGACGACGACGTGGACGAATCGGGCAACCACCTGCTCGGAGCCAAGAACCTCTACATCGACTCCCCGCGTGTGGGGCAGATTGATGAAGACCTTACAGATGAGGAGATCACGCGCCGCAAGCGTGTTGGCATGGCTACGGTACTCGGCCTCTTCATGTCCGTCATGCTCTGCGTGCTCTTCATGAAGTACCTCTCGGAGCACGAGTCCTTCAGGTGAGCGAGGAGATACAGAGGGAAACTGGATGGTCACCTTGGCTCGAGAGTATACTGACATTGTGATGTTTTCTATAGTGCTCTTCCGCCAACGCAGCAGCGCTTCATGTCGGCGACGACTGCCAAGGGAGCAAAGGAGAACCTGGAGCAGTACACTTCGGTAAGAACTCACTCAGCACACAGAGTCGATATGCGAAGCACGTCCGAGTTAGTTCTGTACTAATTTGTGCTATGTGGACCTCAGGGCAATCGCCACACGGGCAGCGCGGGCGACTACGAGATGGCCAAGTACATCCGCACCAAGGCGATCGACTTTGGCATCAAGGAAGACTTTATCAAGATCGACGAGTTCGAGATCCTCGTGAACGAGCCCGAGACGCTCCGCATCGAGGTCAAGGACACGAAGAACGTGACGACGACGTACGACCTCATGGCCAACTTCAAGACCAAGAAGAGCTCGCGCATGCCGGTGAGTCCTAGAGACAGTTTCAACATCTGAGGCCCTGAGGCTTAGGAATCTCTCAAACTCACCCTTCAATGTGTTCTATGTGTGTGTAGCTCCCACCCTTCCACTTTTACTCCAAGAACGGCAGCGCGACAGGAAAGCTCGTGTTTGCCAACTACGGGACGTCAAAGGACTACGCGGCGTTAAAGAAAGCCAACGTGAGCGTCGAGGGCAACATCGTGCTCGTACGCATGGGCGACATCACGCTCCCCGCCAAGGCTGTCATCGCTGGGACGCACGGCGCGGCCGGTATCCTCACGTACAAGTAAGTGCATCAAGGCTTGGTCGACCCTAACAGCAAGGTCCTCTAACCAAACAATCCTTGCCATTCTGTTCCCCATCAACAGCGATCCGGCGGACGATGGTGTGACCAAGGGCAAGCAGCTCCCAGACGGACCGTGGCGTGTCAGCGACCAGGCCTCGTTCGGTAGCGTGTACATGGGCAACGGCGACCCGTCCACTCCCGACGGATTCTCGGCCGCGGCGATGGAGCGCATCACGGTCGAAGAGGTCTTCTCGGAGAACAACACGTACAACATCCTCCCGGCGATCGTGAGCATGCCCGTGAGCGCGAAACTCGCGCAGTCGCTCATGCAATCCGCGATGACCTCTGGCAAGAACGCGTCCGAGATCTTTGGTAGTTCGTGGACCAACGGAGGGCTCGACGCCGTCTACCGCGTCGGTCCGAGCGACTTTGCGATCTCCATGGAGAACAAGAACAAGTACACGCTCAAGAAGGTCTGGAACCTGCTCATCACGATCAAGGGCTCCCGCGAGGGCGACCGGTACGTGATCGTCGGCTCGCAGCGGGACTCGCTTAACGCAGGTGCAGCGTGTCCAGGTTCGGGCAATGCGGTGTTCATCGAGATGCTCCGTGCTGTCGGTGATTTGCTGACCAACGGCTGGGTGCCACACCGAACGCTGCTGTTCGCGTCCTTTGGAGGCGAGCAATTCGGATCCGTGGGCAGCTCCGAATGGATCGACCGCCACTTTAGCCACTTGGGCGGACGCGGCATCGTGTACCTGAACCTGCGCGATGTTGTGCGCGGCGCTGGCCCACTCGACTGCGAAGCCGCCGCCTCGCTGCGCAAAAACATCTACCTCATGTCGGCCGAAGTGCAGCAACCGAAAACTGAAGTCGACGTCGACAAGTTCTTCACAGCAACAACGTCTGCGACCACCAAGCGCCTGCTGGAGAGCAGTACTGTCGATGCGAACGTCGCCGCCACCACCACCACCACCACAGCTACTACCGAAGACGAGGACGACGACGAGTCCGATATCCACCTCTTGCCGCTCAATACGACGTTCAAGCGCGAAGACCTCCCTGATGCGGTACGAACTTGTAAACTTGCCACTACTTTCTACTCACAGCTGGAGTGCTAACGTTGCCTCGTGATATTCCTTTCTTAGGGCGACTCGATCTTTACTTCGTGGCTCACGGAGACGCGAAAGAAGAGTCCGTCGGCCAAGCTCCCAAAGATCGACCTCCCGGGCTCGGGCAACCGCATCTCGCCCTTCCTGGCGCGGTTGGGCATCCCGTCCATGGAGCTGAGCTTCGACGGCGACTACTACGGCGTCGAGAACAGCGGCAACGACACGATCGAGTGGATGAAGAAGTTCGCGGACCCGAGCTTCACGTTCCACCGCGCGGCGGCGCAGCTCTACGGGAGCATCATGCTCTCGTTCAGCGACGCGATCTTTCTCCAATACGACTTCACGGAAGTCGCGCGCGACCTGCGCCACGGCGAGGCGTACCTCGCGGACGCAATCACCAAGAGCGGGCTGGTTGCCTCGGCCGTGCCGCTGACGCGCCTGAGCTCGTCGATCGCGAACTTTGAGACCGCGGCGGTCGCGGTGACCAAGGAGATCCACGACATGTCGGACCACATGGTGAACCTCATCAACGGCGAGCTCGTCGTGGACCTCAAGCGCGTGCGCGAGATGAACACGCGGCTGCTCATGACCGAGAAGGCGTTCCTGCTGCCGGCAGGTCTGCCGCACATGCCCTGGCTCAAACACGTAAGTGCTTGACGATATACCTCCATGATAGAGTGCCAATGAACTGAGTCATCTGACCTTTGCTTGTGCCGTCGTTGCAGTCGCTCTACGGGCTCTCTGAGTGGGACGACTACCGCGTGGGGTACTACCCGGGCGTGACGCAGGAGCTCAAGCGCGGCAACCCGATCACGATCAAGCGCGAGCTCATCCGGCTCTGCCAGACGATCGAGCAGGCGGCCGACACGCTCTCCACCACGGTTTTGTAAGCCCATCTCACCAGTCACCAGCAAACTCCCATCTTTATAAGCAGCAGCCAGCTGCATACACTGCTCCATCATCGCCAACCAACTCCATATAATATGAAACCTCCCACACACACACCCATGAACAATGGACATACCTCGCTTTCGTCACACATGGAAAATGGTTCTCTTGAATTTCGGGTGCATTCTTTAATACTTGCTCGAGCGGTCCACGAGCGTAAACTTCATCGCCAGGAGCGTCTTGAGCGTTTCCTTGGCGATGTTGAGGTCGTACTCCTTCTCCTCGTCGGTCAGAAAGATGTAAGGCACGAGGCACGGATGCTTCTTCGACTCGTCGTCGCGCTGCGGGCCGTACGTCCAGCCCTCGTCCATCCGTCCTTTCGCCCACACTTCGTGCGCGTTCTCCGAGAGCAGGTCCACGAGGCGGAGCAGTCGCGGTGGCAGCTCCACGCTCGACGTGTCGATCGGCAGCGGACGGTACACTTCCGCGTTGTTCTCGCCGTAGGTCGTAAAGTACGGCGAGTCCTCCATGAGACTGTTGCGACGGAAGCTCATGGCTTCGCGCAGCAGCGCCGGCACCGGCTTCTTGCCCTTGGGCTCTGGAGGAGTGAGACTAGCGCTGGCATTCGCGATCGCAGGACAGCTATCGGTTTCTGCCACGCCGTTCGTTTCACCTTCTCCATTCTCAGCAACTGCACCACCACCTCCAACATTCGACGTGCTGCTGAACAGCGCTCTGGTGCTCCCGCCAGGTGCCGGGCCATCCAGAATGTCCGACATCATCGACGGCGAGCGCGAAAGCGACATCGCGTCCTGGAAACTGCCCGAGTGGTTCACACGAACGATCGTGTAGTTCATGAACACGATCGACTTGAGCGTCTCCAGCGACGAGCGATAGTCGAACGCCTGCTCGTCCGGTGACAGCAGCTTGTACGGGATCAGGTTTGGGTGCTTCTTCTTCGCGTCGTCGCGCTGCGCGCCGTAGACCCAGCCCTGCTTGAGCCGCTCCAGCGCCCACATGTCGTGGCAGTTGCGAGCGAGCATGTCGCCCAAATATTCGAGTTGGCCGAGCTCGACCGTCGACGTGTCCACGGGCTTTGGACGGTAGTTGTGGCCCTCTTTCTCGCGCGACGGCATGTCGATCAGGCACTTGCGGAACCGGTACATCACCTGCAGCGCTTCTTGGCGCACCTCGGCCTGCGTGCACAGGCTTTTCTTCTTGTCCTTGCGCAAATACAGGTCCAGCATGCGATACACTTCGTCAAAGCGAAGACTCGAGCGGCCGTCGGCACGCACGCTCTCAAAGAGAAGCCCCAAGTGGTAGTCGTCAACAAGCTGCGACTTGGAGTAGTTCCAGAGCTTGATCGCACGCAAGAGCCCCATTCGCACCTCTTTCAGGAAGCTGCGGAACACGTGGAACGCAAAGATCTGCCACGGGATGCGGAGCTTCTCGCCGCCGAGCAGCTCCAGCACGCGCTCGCGAGGCGGGTGGTCGGCGACATCGATGTCGAAGTCACTCTCGTCGAAAGAGCTGCTCGCAGACAGCGAGCGTAAGCTGATCGGCTTTCTCGGGTTGCGACGCCCACCTCCACCTGTCCCCAGCCCTTCTTCGTTGTCCAGCACGACGCACTCCACCGAGAGCTTGTTGTGGCGAACCACCTTGAGCGCGATGCCGTCTCCGAGGAGCGAGTCGCCCTTCAGTCGGATCTTGATGCCGATCGGGATCATCTCTTTGATCGTCTTGTGGTCAAAGTTCTCCGAGAGACGAATGTGGGTCACCATGCTGTCTTTCTTCTCGTTGCCAGAGTTCAGTGGCGCGTGACTCTTGCGGTCGCCAAACTGGATGCGGCGGTCAAACTTCATGCCAAAGCGCAGCAGCGCGACGACACGCCACACGGCGCCACGGAACAGCTTCTTGGCACGCTGGCGGGTCTCCTCCTGGTCCACCAAGTTGGTTGAGATCAACCGCACGGCCTGCTTTGGGATCAAGCGAATCACTTCGTTCTTGTTCGCCACGACCGTCGGCGCACAGGCGCGCAGGTAGTTGCGCACGCGCGTGAGCACATCGTACTCGACGTCTTCTTCGCTTCCGTCGTCGTTCTTCGCGACCTCGTAGTACTCGGAGAGAATCGCGACGAACATGTTGACCAGGATCTGGAACACGAGCACGACAAACGTGCCGATGAACACCGGTGCAAGCCTTGGGTTCGCCTGACTCAGTCGCCCATAGTCCATCTCCCCGGCGAGCATTTGGAAGCACGTGCCGTAGGACTTGCCGATCGTCGAGAACTCTTCGAGTGCAAACCCAAACGCGTAGCTGCCCATGGCCGAGTACCCCAGGAAGATCAGGTTGAAGATGACGAGGAAGCCCATGAGGTCGCGGATCGCCATGCCCAGCACGCGCCAGAGCAAGTTCAGCGTCGAGTTCATGCGCAGGAACTTGAATACCTTGAGCAAACTGACCGCCGACGCGAGCGACGCGACGTCGGAAAGGCGCTGGAAGTTGCGCAGCAGCACCTGCATGCTCGAGTGGTCGATCTCTTCCGCCGCTTTACCGCTCATGAGCACGCCCAGGTCCTTCGCAAACGTGCTCGACGCCATGTAGAACCGCGCCATGTAGACCAGAATAAAAGCCAACAGCACCAAGTGGGAGAGCTCAAACACGTTCCACATGTCCAGGCGCAAGTACGAGCTCGCGCCCATGGTCGACATCTCTGTCGCTTCGCCGATGCTGTACGTGATGAAGAACAGGATGAGCCCGATCCAGAGCAAGATGCGATGATCGAACGCGCTGAAGAGCCCTGAGATGGCGTCCGAGACCCAGCCAAAGACGTTGAGCATGCTGCGGCGAGCATGAGGCGCGTGGGTCGACTGGTGGTGCTCCTGCGCAGCCACCTCGTCGAGCACTTCGTTCTCTTCCAAGCCGATCACGCGCAAGTGCGAGCTGTGTGGGTAGTGCTCCATGTGGCCCGACGGACTCATCGTGAACACGTGCAAGCCGACTGTAAACACGCGCGTGACTGGGTTCACGAGCGTGAACTCGAACGTGAGCGCGCGTGTTGACACGGAAAGCCAGTCGTCTTCTTGCAGATCCTCGACCTTGACCTGGCAGAGATCCACCGCGTACCCGCCAGTGCCGTAGCTCTCCAGGGGCGAGAACATCTCAAACAGCGAGTGGTACAACTCGGGTTGCAGCGGGCCGAGGCCATCGTGCCACTTGTACTCACGCCCTTCTTGGCCCTGGATCGGTGACTTCTCCTCCGTGTCCTCGTCGTAGAACGGGTAGCAGGGCGTGTACCAGCCGTTGTAGACCTTGCATTGCTGCTGCTTGACGCGTACCTGGCGGAAGCGCACGCCACCCACGCGCACCCACTGGGATGTAACATCTTTCTTGTCGCAGATGTAGTCAGCCAACGTCGCCGCGAACTCGTAAATGTCGCCAAACTTCTTGAGCTCGCACACGCCATCTTCTCGGCACGTGATCGAGCCCACGACGTCGTTCTGCTCGTAGCTCTCCTGCACAGGCAGCCACGCGAGCGTCGAGAAGAAGAGCGTGAGGAACACCAGGTACACGAGTAGCTCCTGGTAGAACTGGCGGCGCTTGATCTCTTTGTACTCGCTCGCGACGGTCTTGAGGTCCAGCTTCTTCTTTTCCATGTGGATGCCCTTGTACACGTGCGTGACCGCGTTCGAGTCCTTCGCCCACATCGAAATGAACCCCTTTGCCGCGCGCTTGGAGGTCACGACCTGGTGCGCGACGTTCGCGAACGTCGCCGAGCCTTTCCGCTCCAGTCCAGCAGGAGCCGACCCGTTGGTGGTGGTGGTGGTGGTGCCATCACCGTTGGCTGCCGCTTGACCGCCGTTCCCCGACGCCTTTTCGCGGACTGAATTGCGGATGTTTGTGCGCACGAGCGTCGCGACGTTGCGGAGACTCGGCTGGCGCTGCGCTGTTAATTTCTTGGCTGCTAGGATAACAAATACAGAGAGAGAGAGTGAGCAATTAGTATGGGGGAATAGAAATCAACATATCATGGAAAATACGCGAGTACGTACGTTTCACTGTCTTCTTTGCCGCTGCGTCGCCGCCCACTGCGATCCCTTCGTCGTCTTCGCTGGACTCCTGTCGACTCAGTCCCGTGCGATGTCGTCTGCGGATGCTGCCGACCACGATCCCACCGCCGCCTGTGGCAATGATCGGTCCATTGCCGCTGCCCGTGCGCTCTCGTCCGTTGCGCTTGAAGACTGCGGACGCAGTGGTGCCGCTGTTGCTGCCGCCGCTGCCACTCCCGCTGCGCAGTCGTCTCGGCGCGCCAATGGACGCCATCTTGCGCGGCTTTGGAGGGACGGTGCTCTCAGTCCCGGTAGCAAGCAGTGCGGTAGTGGTCCCATTCGCCGCCGTCTCTGCGGTCGCAGTAGAAGCAGTGTCGCTCGGCGTCTCTGACGCAGTCCCATTCGCTTGAACGGCTTTAGCCGCTCCATTAGAAATCGCCTCCGGGACAGCCACGCTCTCCACGCTGTCCACTGCAACCGACGCAGCAGCAGTCTCCACCGTCACCTCTGTAGTCACGGCGCCAACCCTGTTCGCTTCGCTCTGTATCGTCGTCTGCACCACAGTCGCCGTAGTCGCTTGCTCTTCTTCTTCTTCTAGTTCTCTCTCCGTAGCGCCGACTGTAACGAATCCTTCCGAGGGGCTTCCGCCTCCTCGCTCTTGCGTGGTTGCGACTTCCTGAACGCCTGGCGATGCGTCGCCCTCGCTCTGCGCAGAGATAGCAGGTGGATCCAGCGGCACGACGGCGACTGCTGCTGCCTCTGCAAAGGCGCTGGCGCCGCCACCGCCGCCGCTGTCGCCGTTGGTCGCGTCCGCTGCCTCCATCGCCAAGAGCTCACTTGAGGACTCGTTGATGAAAGCGTCTCTGCTGGGGATAAATTCTTCACGTGGCCCCCTCATGGGTTTTAGTTGCATTGTGTGTTTTTTAGTATTTGTTTAGAGAGTCCAGTGTTTATGCATACAGTCATCCCTCTTTATAAGCGACACTTTTGTGGACCAAGCCGTGAGAGTGTCTGTTAAAACGACTTATAAAGAACTCAAAATTGAATTTTAGGTTATCATGATAAAAGTTAGGATTGTAAAAGTTAAATTTAGGCTCGAAAGTATATCTTTAACTTGGCAATGTTTTGAAAACGGGGGTGAAGCTCAAGAAAAGATCATGGCACCACCTCAAACCGCTCAATCTCTCCAATTTCGAGGGTAACAAAAACAACTGCGTAAGCTGTTTGTGAGGAATCTAGCGAGTTTTTTCGTAAGAGACTCATAAAAAATGCAGTAGCGTTGAACCTCAACTCAGGTAAAGCAGAAGCTTTCAGAGACACAATCCTATTGCAATGTTGCGAATACTGAAAGTAAGTAACCCAGCGATGGTCTCAACCTTACATTTATATACAAAAACATATGACGAGCAATATTTGGGCTGGTGCTGTCACCAGACAACTAACGCCACACGCCACAACGCCACTAAGACACTGGTCTATCTATACTTTGACAACGGTAACTGAATAGAAAAACGCAAACAAGATACTGGCGAATCTGAAGATCACAGGTTCAAGATAGATATTGTCGTTGCGGTGCAGTGAGAAGTTGCATACTGCGCTCCTGTACCATCAAAAAGTGTAAATGACACTAGAAAAAAGAAACTATGAGTTCATGATCGTATTCGGATTCTTAAAATGCGAGAGTTATATCTACTCACGTACATGTAAGAATGCACATGTACTACCGAAATAATTCTCGCTCTGTGTGAGAAGAGTGTAATATCTTATTCGTGGTCGGAAACATTAACTGTTGCTGAAAATGAGACGGCTTTGGAGAGATCACAACTATGTTTGTGTGTCTTACACGGAGGTATTTTGAGCAAAAAATCTTGACATTCTGTGTCCATCATTTTTTTCAAAGAATTGTTCCGTATTTCTTGAACCTCTTTATAATATTACGGTGCCCTCCCACTATCTTTCCATGTTGAGGAAAAGTACTGTATTTAGAGGTCCTTACAAAGAGGGATGACTGTACGTATGCTGGGTGGACCAAAATGGCTTTTTGCAATTAATTTCTGTCCCACACTCGTAATTACGCCACCAAAAACTGTTTTTACACCCCAAATTGAAGTTGGGGGCGATTGCGCAAAACTGGCTGTTATTGTGATTTGTGAGGTACTTGTCTTTTTTGCAGATCTCACTTGGATCAAAAAGAGCTCTTCAGCATCACAAAAAAGTGCAACGAGAAAGCCACAAGAGAGAGAGGAGAACTCATATTCCAAGCAGCAGCAGACTCCAAGCAGCAGGCAGAGGCAGACTCCTTCCTATCCACACACATACACGCTCGACCATGAAACTCCTCGTCGCCCGACGCGCGCTCTCTCAATGCGCCACCCGCAGCAGCAGCAGCAGCATCGCGTTCGCGAACGCCGCGTCGCGCCGCTCGTACCACTACAACAAAGGTGCTGCGAAGGACATGATGGAGAAGAGCTGCTACCACGGCGTGAACTTTGTCATCTCGGAGGACGCGTCCGTGTTCGACGCGATCACGCGCATGGCCGGCATCAACCTCGGCTGCCTCGCCGTGAGCAGCAAGGACGGCAAGTTCACTGGCGTCGTCACGGAGCGCGACTACATGAAGAAAGTGGAGCTGCAGAACCTCACAGCGAAGGACGCCAAGGTGTCGCAGATCATGACCAAGCGCGCGCGCCTGATCGTCGCGGAAGAGCACGAGACGCCCGCGCAGCTCATGACCAAGATGCTCTCCAGCGTAAGTGTGCATGTGCAGACTGCGCTTATTTATGGTTGCTGTTACGATTGTTTTACCGAGACTGTCGGCTGATTTATGGTGATTTGTCATATGTGTGTTGTGCTCTGCAAATGACAACAGGACATTCGCCACCTGCCGGTGCTCAATGACGATGGCGACTTGGTGGGCATGCTCTCGATCAAGGACATTGTCCGCGAGATCAACCGCGAGCACGACGCGGACATGGACACCCTGAGCAGCTTTGCGCTGGGCAAGGGCGGCCACTTCGTTCTCGACTGATCCAGTTCAACAGCCGCAATCCTACACCAGCAACAAATATGAGATCTTGAAGCGCCTTTGCAAATGTGCACCCAGCGGACATTGTGACAACGACAGACAACAACGTGCTGGCTGCACGCTTGCGATGACGGAAGAGATCGTAAACAGAAAGCAGCGCAGATACACAAGAAAAAAAGACTCCCAGTAACCAGAAGAATACGATGACCAACCGCTCCGACTTGCCGCGCACGTGATGTCTGTCGATTTATTTTCTCTGTCTGTGTGCATCACAGGAAGCGAATCATTCTGCTGAACAAGGTAAGTCCCGACGAGCTGGTGTTCGGAATGCTGCCTCAACCGTGCGATTTTTTTTTATTATCAAGCACGCAGCTAAATGCGTAATTTACTGAGCACCTGATAATGCTAAGACGAGGGACAGCCGAGCCACGCCTCGTGCTCCGGGTTGCACTTGCCGCCCACATTCTCCGCAATCTGTCTTCGCCGCATCTCGATCCGGAGCAGATCTTGATTGCACGCGATCGCCATCATGCGCAGGTTGAAGCACATGCCCGTTGTGTTGTCTGGCTTGGCACACTGGCTGTACATCACTCCGCCGCATTTGTCGATCTCGTCTTTTTCGGGGTACTCGATGTCCTTCACGAGGATCTCAGGGGAGTGGGGGCACACGGTGTACGGGAACTTGGCAAACATCGTACGAGTCGCGTCGGTCGCGAAGAGGTCAGTGCGGTTGGTTGGCAGGCAGGCCATGGGCACGTCGTTCCACGAAGGGTGCTCGTAGCAAGTGGACCTGTTGAGGTCGCAGTCGTGGTCCAGGAACCCATTGCAGCACACTCGTCCTCTGTGGGAGAGGACAAAATCAATCAGGTTGGGGACCGGCGCCATGTCTGGGATCGAGTCAAGGCGCGGCAGAAACGGGAGCACCAGGCGCTCGAGTTTACCGAGACTCGTAAACTCCGGGAGTTCGTCGAGCCCCAGCATGATCGCGAGTGTGAGTGCCCGCAGGTTGACGAGTCCGCGGAAGCTCGGCAGCCGGCGCAGCACAGTGTGGCCTCCAATGTGCAGGAACGTAAGTGCAGCCATGCCGTCAAAGAGATCGTCCGGCAAGCTCACGAGGCTGTTGATCGTGATCGCTCCCTCCAGATGCCTAAAGAAGCGAATACATTGAGAGCTAAGTTAGGGGACTTCCCGTATCAGTGTGCCGCTCAAGACCTTAAGCACTCACAGGTATTCGAGTTCGGTGAACTCCTTGAACCAGAACGGCAGCGTCGCGGTCTGAGTGTATGCCACGGACCTGTGGGGGAACACAGAGTCGACTTCGTTAATCGGCAGGACCCTGAAAACGCGGACTCAAGTAGTTCACAGACAAGGCAACGCACACGTGCTTCAAGTGGACGCAGTTCCTCAGTTCGATTGGCAGCTCCGGCAGCAACCGGTTGATGAGCTGGATTGTCTGCAGATGACCCGGTGCAGCGAGCTGAGCCACTTTGTCCGTCACGTTGTTTGGGTGCTGCCACTCGGCGTAGGTCTTTGGCGCAATGCCGCCGTCGATGAGCGTGATGCACGGACACTGCGTCAGGTCCCCATCTCGGATCGTAATCCAGCGGAATGCATGGACCACGCACTCTGGATGTGGCGAGCACGCAATTTCGGAAGCGCCGATACTCTTCGAGACGTAGACTGCGATCGCGATGGGAAGCAGCATGAAGAGGAGCACGACTGGGTGTCTGTATGGGTAGAGACTGGTTGGGGCTTTGGTGCCTAGCTTAGACGGTTGATGGTGCTGCTTCAAGCGACCCACGAGGCTCGTGAACTGGATGCAGAGCGACAGGTTCGTGCCCACGCGAGTGAAGAAGCTGAGCGCCGACTGCACGCGCAGCGAGTTGAGGCT
>JAASFI010000949.1:0-13542 GCA_023333705.1 Globisporangium viniferum | reverse complement strand
TGCTGCGGTGGGTGAGTGAGAAATACCCAGCGCCAGGCTTCTGCTCTGCCCGGAAGGCGATGAAGCGAGCCGCCGCGACTGGTAGTCTGGAGATCGTGGAGTATGCATCTGGTGCGGGGACTCGAGACTGCTGGGGCGACCGAATCGGCGGCGGAGCACGGCTTCCTCCACATCTTGAAGTGGCTGTACGCCAAGAGGTCGATGGAGTCGAGGAGCCGCAAGTGGGTACCTCCGAACGCGGTGGTCCTCGCTGCAAAGAGTGATCATCTGGAGATCCTCCGGCATTTAGCTCGCACGCTGCCACACAAATTCTTGCGTTGTGCGGTCAACAGTGCCGCAGAGAATGGACAACTACGTGTGCTTCAGTGGCTCAGCAACTGAACCAGAGCGCGGGTCTCTGGGAAGTCGCTGCGTCGCGTCGCAGCCATTGAGGTCGCCAGAGACACTGGAAATGACGAAATCGTGGAGCTTCTGAGGGATTTCGCCGTCGAGAATCAGCGGTTCTACTACAGCGACGGAGACAAGTACATGGATTTCGACTGCACTTATGCTGACGCGTACGACGATTCCGGCGACTTTAGCGAGAATGATAGCGACTATGGAGGGAGGCTTTGAGTTCGAGTATCCATTCAACCCTTGATGCGAACAATTGATGACTGGGAACGAATGAGTTGGAGTCAGCTGAGATCTTTCAGTCATGTTTATTTTGTCTCCTCCGTTCGTTGTTCTCTCCTGCTTTGTCCTCGTCATGAGTAAGTTGCACTCTGCGAAAATGGAGTAGATGAACGAGAGATGAAGATGATGAATATCTGGTCAATTATAAACAACGGTTCTTGCTTTGTACAAGCTCTAGTCAGCATTTAGGCGATCGCTCGAACTAATCAAGAGGTCTCGGTCACAAACTCCGCCTTGAGCGTCCATTTGCGTCCGCGACACTCGGCCATGTCCCTCAGCAGGTTGCGGAAGACCATCTTGTCCTTTGGCGCGATGAGGTTCGCGAACGCCTCCAAAATGTCCTCGGTCGTGACGCCATTGGGTCCTCGCGGGTCAGTTCGGGACGGCGTGAGGAACGCGTGCAGCTGCTTGGTCATCTCGTCCACCGTCATGAACCCGTTCGTCAGGGCTGGGCCGCCAATGGTCCCCAGTGACGATGGTGCCACACCGTTCTTGCGCATCTTGATCTTCGCCAGCATGTCCTTCGACGAGAGCGTCTTCTGCGCAAACGGACTGGCACTTTGGGTCGATGATGCTGCCACTCTGTTGCGTCTCATGCCGCCAATGATACTGGCGGACGATGGCGGCGCTGCCACTGACGAAGTAGAAGCTGAAGCGAGCGGCTGTCGTCCTCTTGCGACGCGACTCCCAAAGCGACCAACTCGCTGTGACGGATCGCCAGCCACGCCACTGCGACCTGTCCACGTTGGCGTAAACAGACTCTCTCGCTGCTGGCGGATCAGAGCGCAAGACGCGCGTAATGAGCTCAGCGCCGACTTGGCGATCTTTGTCGACTCCATGTCAATCAGGTCCGCTTCCTGGTTCTGCACGCCGTCGCACTCGACAGCGTCGTGGTTGAACACGCCGCGGATGCCTTCGCCATCGAAGAGCTTCTTCAGGATTGCGTCATTGTCACCTGCGCTGGCGCTATTCGAACCCGCTTCTTTGTCGTCTTCAGCGTCGGCAGCATCGTCAACTTGAGC
Organism: Globisporangium viniferum; assembly: GCA_023333705.1. Taxonomy (NCBI): domain Eukaryota; phylum Oomycota; class Peronosporomycetes; order Pythiales; family Pythiaceae; genus Globisporangium; species Globisporangium viniferum. The sequence continues at coordinate 11,845 of JAASFI010000949.1, read as the reverse complement.
CTCTTCATCTCCGTCTTCTTCTCCTTCTTCCTTAGGCTCGCCATCCCCACTACCAGCAGCACCAGCAGGAACAGCAGCGTCCAGAGGGTTCTCCACATTCCCTCCAATAAATAAGTCGTTCGTCTCTGCTCCCTGGTCCTTCTCATCGCCCAACACGAAAAGATCCCGCAGCGAGTGTTTGTTGAAGCACCGCTTGCGCTTGGCGTCGTGCAGCACTTTTGTGGTCAAGTACTGCTTGAAGATCTGGCGGTGGTAAATCTTCTCTTCGATCGTGCCGCTCGTGATCAGTCGGTAGATCGTCACCTGCTTCGTCTGGCCAAGCCGCCACGAGCGCTCGCGAGCTTGCAGGTCGGTCGACGGGTTCCAGTCTGGGTCAAAGATCACGACGCGGTCCGCGCCAATCAGGTTGATCCCAATTCCACCAGCGCGGGTCGTGAGCAAAAAGATGAAAATCTTGCTGCCGTCGGCATTGAACGCGTCCAGGAGCGACTGCCGCTCCTTGACGCTCGTCGTGCCGTCCAACCGGCAAAAGCAATACCCGAGCCGCGCCATCATGCTCTCCAAGATGTCGAGCATCTTGCGCGTCTGCGTGAACAGCAGCACGCGATGCCCCTGCTCTTTCCAAAGCGACAAGATCTTGCCCAGCACTATCATCTTCCCACTGCTCTCGGGCGACCCATAGTCTTCGATCTCGCTGCTCAGCGTCCTGTAAGCTGCGGCGCCGTGGTCGCCAACTGTTGACAGCAAGTCCGGGTGGTTGCAGATGTGCCGCAGAATGGAGATCGCTCGAAAAGGACGAATGTCGCGCAGAAGCACAGACGCCACCTCGGGCGAGTTCAGATACGTCTGGTACGTGCTCCGCTGCCGTGGCGTCAGGCTACAGAAGAGGATCTGCTCCATCTTCTCGGGCATCTTGGTCACGTGCTGAATCTCCTTCTTTGTCCTTCGCAGCAGGAACGGGTTGATCAGGTCCTTCAGCACCAGCGCGCACTTGTACGCCATCAGCACCTGCATCTTGGACGCGTTCGCATACCCGCCCGTGCGGATCGGCAGCACGAACTCATCGTCGAAAGTCGGCAGCGTCCCCAGTTTCCCAGGATACACAAAGTCAAAGAGTGACCAGAGCTCGCGCAGGCGGTTCTGGATCGGCGTGCCCGTGAGGATGATGCGGTGCACCGTCTGGAACTGTTTGCACACGAGCGTGATCTCGGCGTCCGGGTTGCGGATCCGGTGGCCTTCATCGAGCACCACGTAGTCCCACTCCACGTCCATGAAAAGCTCCTGGTACTGGCGCACGTTCTCATAGGTCGAGATGACGACGCCGCCGCCGTTTCCAATCGTGTGGTTCTCATCATCGCCATCATCCTCCAGCACTTCCCGGATCAGCTGACTGTATGTTCTTCCAGCGAGCGTCATCCCTGACCCAGATCCATGCAGCAGCACCATGCGCATCATTGGGTACCACTTGTGGAACTCGCGCACCCATTGCAGCAGCACGGACGCAGGACACAGCAGGAGCACCGTACGCACGCGCTGCATGTGATGCATTGCGCCTAGGAACGCTGCGATCTGCACAGTCTTCCCCAGCCCCATTTCGTCCCCCAGGATGCCGCCAGTGTTGCGCTCGTGCAAGTGGTGCAGCCACTCCAAGCACTCCTTCTGATGCGGAAACAGGTGCTCGTAGATGTATTTGGGTACGACAAGCCCTGAGTCCGTTTGCATCGTGTCGTCTGGCGCGTAGTACTGCTCGTTGCCCTCGATCGCGGCCACTGCTGTGAGTTCTGTGGCCAAAGCGTCGTCCGATTCGGCCTGTGCAACAGCAACTTCGTCGTGGAAGTCGCCGTCGTCCAGCAACTCGTCGTCTCCGCCTTTCTCTTCCTCTTGTTCCTCTAGCTCTTCTCGTCGTCGCTGCTGCTTGGGCCGTGGATTGTTGTAGAAGCTCACGCGCTCTTCGCGCACCGTCTTCTTGAGCGCGCGCTTAAAGTCCTCAATGCGCTTCGCAAACGTCGCTGTGCAGCCGTCGTCGAGCCAATTCTTCGCGTCCTTCTTCTGCTTCTTCGAGCTCTTGAACTTGCCGCCGCTCGGCGAGACCGAGCGAGTAGGCGAGTCCATTTCAATCGCCTCTTCATCGTCGTCGTCTTCGCCGTCATCAGCATCCTCATCTGGTTTGTACTCCTCCTCTTCGTCGTCCTCTGCATCATCACTTCGGCTTCTCGCAGCTTTCTTCCTATCGCTGCTACTGCTTTTGCTGGCGCTACTGCTCTGCCGCAGTCGCTTCTTGGGCTCCCTCTTCTTCTCCTGCTTCTTGCGCTTGCTGCGCTTGCCACTCGACACGCCCGGCACGTAATCCGAGTCGTCCGAGTGCGCTTCTTCGCTCTCGATCTCGTGCTCGTCAATCTCGTCCTCGTCGACCAGGAAGCGCGCGGGCGACGGCGGCGGCGGCGGCGGCGTCACCTGCTGCTCTGCTGCTGTTGATGATGACGAAGGGCTCATGCGCGTCGCTCTCTATTTGTGATAAATGCACAGCACAGACAGCCCTGAATCCTGAGCCTGCGCCGGACGAATTGAAGCTGCAGGTTGATGCGGAAATGAGCTGACGCAGTGGCTTGATTGTCGTCTGCCTTCGTGAGCCTTCTGCTCAGTTCCCGCACTATTTTCGCTGAACAGCACAATTAGCCAATTAGCGCGCGAAAATGAACCGCGGTCTGCTGAACCGCGCACTGGTAGCTGAACCACTATTTATATATATACCTTTACAGTCGACCTCTATCACTATACATTACAACTGGAAATATTACCTGTAAACCCATTACCAAAGGTGAAAACCCAGCATCTCATTTGTATTGTGCCCCTCTTCAAACAAATTGGCCCGCCCGCCCATCTCAATTAGCTCCCATTATTATGGTAATGCGGCACCGAGCCATTCGGCGGCAGATCTTCTTCCTCCGACGACACCGCGCCATGAGCTCCTCCTCATCCACCGCGTTCCAGTGGCGCCACGGCACGGAAGACACGCTCGCGCAGAGCGTTGGCGCATTCAACGCGTTCCTGCGCCAGGCCAAGAGCGATCTGCACGCGGTCGTCGACAAAAACAGCAGCAATGGGAAGGTGGTGCACGTCGTGATCGGCAACGAAGCCGCCGACGCAGACTCGATCGTCAGCTCGCTGGTGTACGCGCACTTCAAGCACCACACGAAGGCGCTCGCCACACAGGATCACACTGACGTGTACGTACCAGTGCTGCCGATTCCGCGCGAGGAGCTCGTGCTGCGCTGCGACGTGTCGTCGTTGTTCAGCAAACTCGAGCTCGACCTGGACGTGATCTTGTTCGTGGACGAGTTCCCATGGCAGCACGCGGCATTTGAAAAAGGCAAAAAGGCGCAGCTGAAGCTCACGCTGCTGGACCACAACGCGCTCAACACGAAGCGCATGGTGCCATCGACACAACAGCAGCAAAGCGAGATCGGGCAGGTCGTGGAGATCTTGGACCACCACATGGATCTCGGTAAGCACCCCGCCGCGCCAGTGCGAGAGATCGCGTTCGCACACGGCCAGGCGCTCGTCGCGTCCAACTGCACGCTCATCGCCGAGAAGATCATCGCGTTCAACACCGAGCAGGGCGGTCGCAACGACGAGCTCTTCGCGCTCTCCTCGACGCTGCTGCTGGCGGTCATCGCGCTGGACAGCGTCAACTTCAACCCGAGTGCCAAGAAAGTGACTGCGCGCGACATCGAGGCCGCGAACGAGTTAGAGAAGGCGGCGTTCGCGACGAAAGAGGCGCTCTTCGAGTGGCTCCAGGCGGAGAAGTTCAACCCGGTGCACTGGGCGAAGTTCTCCGTGCGCAATTGCCTCATGTGCGACTACAAGGAGTTCGGTGACGCATCAAGCACCGGGCTGTACGGCGTGAGTTCGATCCTCATCGACCTGGACAGGTTCGTGAAGAAAGCGGACTCCGGCGCTCAGCTCACTGAGCAGCTGCAGGCGTTCGCGCAGGAGAACCACCTCGCGTTCCTGCTCGTGATGACGATGTTTGTGGACGCGGACGGCGCGCGCCGACGCCAGCTGCTCTTCTACGAGCCGAGTGGCAGCAAGAATGAGCAGAGCATTACGACCAAGTGCGTCCGCTTCCTCGAGCAGGAAGGCTCGCTGCAGCTGGAGCGCTTCGAGCTGCCAGCCACGCACGCGGACGCGCGGCTGCAGGCGTTCGACCAGCGGAACGCCGGCGCGTCGAGAAAGCAGGTCGTGCCGTTCCTGCAGCTCGCGCTCTCTGCCAAAGGCTCCAGTGAGAACAGCAAGTACTAAGAAGCAAACAGAGAGAGGCAACGAGCGGCTGATGAGAAGTTGTTAATGAGATGTGTTTATGAGTGTATGTGCTGGCTTGGCTATGAAGACGAATTATTAGGAAATGATGAAAAATCAACCCACGAGTGACAGTAGCGGCGTTAGGCTTGAACGCACAGCTGGAAGCTTCAAAGATGACGATTGACCCGATCCCTGCTCCCATTGCTGGCTCCTCTCTGCATTGTCGACGAGGAGGCTCACTCGCTTCCCCTTCTACTACTGGGATTCACATGATGGCGCACTTGGCCTTGTGGCCTCGGCGCGGCTGGTACTTCTCCAAGTACTTGAGCTGGCGCAGGTTGATCGCGCCGCGGCGGAATTTGCGAATGTGCTCCACGGCATTGATCGGGTCGAGCCCGAACTCAATGAGCGCGATGGCGACAAGCACGGGGGCACTGCAAGCAAGCACGATCAAACGAATAGCGAGTTAGCATCTCTCCAAATAGAATCGAGTGGCAACCCATAAAGCAAACAGGCAAACAGAAACGCACCGTCCGAGACCCGCGACGCAGTGCACGGCGATGGATTTGTTGGTCTTCGAGTCGATCTTGTTGTCCTTGAAGCAATCCGAGACGAGGTCGAGCCACTTGTCGAGGATGTCGGCGTCAGGGGGCTCGCCGTCAGGGAACTCCAGCTCGTGGACCTTGATGCCCGCGGCCTCCACGGACTCGCGGCTGTATGTCACCTCGCAGGCGCGCACGAGGTCGGTGACGTTGTTCTTTTTGAGCTCCTTCAGGTAGAGATGGAGGTTGCTGTCGTTCGGCGCGTCCATGATGACAAACGACAGGTGCTCCCACTGCACAAGCGTTGGCTTGTTGGTCGGCGCGATCATCGTGACTTGAGTTGCGTGAGTGTGTGTTGTTCCCTTCTTCCGCTGTGCTGCGTGTCCCCTCGTGTGTCAAAGGCGCTGTCTTCTAACGTGGTGTGTCGCCTCCTCTCGTGTGAATTGCAATCGGAACGAAACTTATCCCATCCGTTGAAATTCTGCGCTTCGTCCGGAGTGACGTGGTCCCGTTATGGTGGCTGCGTTGACGGATCGACTGCTGCTCAAAGTGCGGCGGCTGTTGCTGGGGGCTCGTTCGACTGGGAGAGCGCGAGTTCGGACGCGCTTCCTCAACCGCTGCTGACGCTTCGCCACGCTTGCTGCTTGCTCGGGTGCTCGGGACGACCGCACGACGACGACAGAGACGACGGACGGACGGACGGTGGTGTGTGCTTGTGCGCGGGTGGGCAAATAGAGAGACAAAGAGGCCTGGTGCTGGTGTTGCGCGCCGCCTGCTGTCTCTTGCTTTCTCCTCTGCTGCTGCCGCTCGATATAGACGGGAGGTGGCGAATATTTATATCCGCTCGCTCTGCTTCTCCACGATGTGCTGCTTGGCTTGCCTTTGTTTTGTTTTGTATGGGTGGGCGGCGGCTGGCTGGCGTTTTCTTTCTTTCTGTCCCCGTTGGTTATGAGTTTCTTCTCCCTTGAAATTTCGGAATTTCTGGTTTCTCTTCTGATAGATCCAGGCTGGCGTTTTCTCTGGGTACAGTCAAATGTGAGGAACCAAACCTAGATTTTAGCTTTCAAAGTGATGTTTTCTGCCTTCCTGGGTTGCTTTTTTGCTGTCGCAGATGTTTGTACGTACCGCAGCCAGTCAGACGGCAGCTGCACCTTCGCTCTCAGGTTTTTTGCAAAAGAGGAAGCAAATTGGGCTTGACTTGCAAGAGAGGTTTGGTTTTGGTTTCCAAAAGTCGAACTGGTCAAATTTCAACTTTCACGCACTCTTCTAACCTCGTCCAAGCACGGACTTGTCCTGGAGGTAGTAGTGAAAATTAGGTTTGATAGTGAATTTTAGTCTTATCATTGACTTTTTTGTGTGTCGGAAGTGGAAAAACAGCTTTTTTGCAAACGAATCTTTTTTGCAGCACAAAAATAAAATTACTCCCTCTTTCGCAAAAAACAACTCAGTGTGCTGCGGCCATAGAGAGAAATGCCCTCGATCCGGCTTCAAATGATGGACTGGGACCGCGCCGTTTGCCACATTATTATTCCCGCCAGCTCCATTGCGCGCTTCATGCACAAACTCACAACACGACATGTTGCTTGTAATATTAGCGAAAGCGCTCCTAACTATTGGCGTCAGTCGCAGTGTGCTGCACTCGGCTTCCCATGCGCTTCTCGTACAACTCGTCGTGTTTGCCTGCGAAACGCGATCTTTAACAGTAGCAGCATCCTCCGTCCTGTGGTACGGTACGAAACCTCAGAAGTCAACGTTGCAGAAGTTCCCAACAATGGTGCAACATGTTGCATGTCGCGCAGATCATCATAAAAGAATCAGCAACTCGGCGCAGCTCACCTGCGCACTCAACTCTGTGGAGAGCGAGCGGGAGCATTTGCATGCAGCGCGCGACCACATGCAGAGACAGACACGCCAAGCAAAGTTCTTGGTGGAGCTCTTGGTGGCTCAACACAACCATACCTCTCCTTGTGTGCAAGTCTATTTGATAGTTTATATCTCAATAGTAAAGAAATTTTTGGGAGGGAGAAGCAAACAGTCACCCATGTGATATGCTGTTTCTTAGGTTTAGTTGAATGTGAAGTGTGTTTCCTTTACGTGGACCACACCCATTCATCTGCTGAATGTGAATGCGCGTGAATGTGAAGTGCTCAAAAATCACACCAGCCGGCGTTTCATTTTCAACCACGACCGCCTCCTTTTCCCCCAATCAGATCCCTCCAGAACTCTTTTCTGCGCTACGATTGGTCGAGAAGGCACGTTGAATGCAAATGGGCAGTGCTGAATGCAGAAATCAATCTGCAGACGTTTGTTCGCCCGCTTCCTTCAACTCACGAGGGCCGGACCCATAGGACGACGAGAAGGGAAGCAGATCCAGATGCCCGCCCGCCCGCACGCCACGAAGCGCTCATTTGCCATTTTGCTGCGGCAAGCGACCAAGCGACCAAGCGACCCTTTCAAGCGACCTCCAAGACCACACGCCCTCCTCTCTCTCTCAGGATGAGCAAGGCGGCAGCAGCAGTGGCGCGCACCATCGCGTACAAGTGCAACGTCGTGCACTCGGTGGCGCTCAACAAGCTCGAGATCCTCCAGCCGGGCCTCGTGGGCGTCAACCAGGACGGCAAGATCACGTTCCTGCTCGACCTCAACAAGCACGCGCTCGCGGACGCACACTACGACGAGCTCGTGGACCTGGGCGACAAGCTGCTCATCCCGGGCTTCGTCGACGGCCACGCGCACGCGCCGCAGTATTCGTTCATCGGCGTCGGCATGCACCTGCCGCTGCTCGACTGGCTCGAGAAGTACACGTTCCCATACGAGTCCAAGTTTGAATGCGTCAAGTACGCCAAGTCGGTCTACTCGAAAGCGGTGAAGCGCCATCTGTACAACGGCACGACCACGTGCTCGTACTTCGCCACGATCCACCTGGAGGCGTGCAAAGTGCTCACCGACATTATTGACGAGCTCGGACAGCGCGGATACGTTGGCAAGGTCAACATGGACCGCAACTGCTCCGAGCCGCTGCTGGAAGACACGCAGACGTCGATCCAGCACACGCGCGAGTTTGTCGACTACGTGCACGGCAAGAAGAACCCGCTCCTCACGCCAGTGATCACCCCTCGCTTTGTGCCGAGCACGACCTCGCAGTTGATGAAGGCACTTGCCGAAATCTCTCGCGAGCACGAGCCAAAGCTGCCGGTGCAGTCGCATTTGTCTGAAAACCGCGCCGAGATCAGCTGGGTCAAGAGCATGCACCCGGAATGCGAAAGCTACGCAGCAGTCTACGACGACCACGGGCTTCTGCATGACCGATCCTACATGGCGCACTGCATCTGGTGCAGCAAGGACGAGCGCGACATCCTTCGCTCGTGCCAAACCGCTGTGATTCACTGCCCGAACTCGAATTTCTCGCTCAGCAGCGGCGTCTTGAACGTCCGACGACTGATCAAAGAGGGCATCAAGGTCGGTTTGGGCACGGATGTGTCTGGCGGGTACTCGACTTCCATGCTGGACGCGATTCGCCAGGCAGTGATTGCCTCCAAGCTCGTGTCGATCGGCAACGGCAGCGCGCATGAGGAAGAAGACACCCAAGAGTCGCTGACGTACGCAGAAGCCTTCCACCTGGCGACCGTCGGCGGTGCGGAATCCCTCGGACTCGCTGACAAGGTCGGCAACTTCCTGGTCGGCAAGGAGTTCGATGCGCTTGTCGTGAACCCGTACTCGGACAACAGCCCGATCGACGAAGCGCAGGACGCGAGCGAAGCCGCCGACGTGCTGCAGACGTTCCAGAAGTTCCTGTTTCTCGGCGACGACCGCAACATTGAGACAATATTCGTGGGTGGCAAGAAGGTGAAGGAGACCGCGAAGTAAAAGAAGAGAAAGAAGCCCATACGCCTGGAAGGAAGTTGGTGAGTAGCGCACCCTCTTCATTTTGAAACCAGGCGAGAGGACGGAGACTTATCTATTAAATACACACTGAACAGCCACACAAAACAATACTGACCATGATGACACAGCATTACAGCTATGCACACACGAATGACATGGGGCTATGGAGAATGCGATCTGGTGCGGGTAAACGTTACATACTTTATTTCCTATCGTTTTTTTATGCGGTCGATCAAAACAAATGCTCCAGCCAAAAGAGACACAAGCCAAAAACAGCGCGCACACACGAGTGAGTGAGGCGCGCTGCGTGGCCGCACCTCTCCAGGCTCTTTGCATTTCCCTAAAGACTCATGTTTGGTTGATGGTAGTTGGCTTGATTCTTGTAGACTCCTCTCTCTCATTATCTCGGCATCATTGAGGCCCCAGTCCCAAGACCGAGAGGACCAATCTATCTGGCGATAATGCTGATGATGATGGAGATTTGACGACACACGACCCTCGCTTACTGGAGCTTGCCGAGGATGTCTTCGTCACGGAACAAGTGGAACTCGTCCGCGCCGAGCTTGACCAGGCTGCCGCCGTACTCTGGGAGCAGCACCTTGTCACCGACCGCGCTCTGCACTGGGATGAGCGTGCCTTCGATGGTGCGGGCGCCAGGGCCGACCGCGACGACCTCGCCTTCGTTCTGCTTCTGGTTGTCCGCGTCTGGCAGGTAGATGCCGCTCGCCGTCTAGTGATCGATCACGTTGCGAAACAGACAACGTCGTTAGTGGACCTGTCTGCCTATCCGCGGAATGCATACTGTCATAGAAAGATCGCTTGGGTACCTTGACGGCTGGCTCAATGCGCTTGACGAGCACGCGGTTGCCGAATGGGATCAATTTGCGGAGCGAGGACTGTGCGAGGACACACACACAAAAGAGAGGGAAGGATACAGGTGTTAGTGCTTGTCGGTGCTGCTGTTGAAGGCGTCATGCACGCGCGCATTCCGGCGGCATTCCAACGGGCGCTTACCATGGTGAGCTGCTGAGGTGAATCTGTGTGGTGAGCGCGAATTCGAAAACTGAGCGGTGATTTGCCAACACCCACCAACCACAAGGCTGTGGAGATTGTAGAAACAAATGGCCGACTTATGCAAGCAAATGGTAGCGCAGAATGTTTAATACATTTTAGCTTAATGTTTGTAAGCAAACAGTAAATGAAATAGAATGTTTCAAACACATTCTGGATTTGGCTCACGCTCACACAATGTCAGCGCTTTTTGCGCTGCTTCAAGGTCGATTGTTCCAGAATCTCATCAGACGGATGATGCGATTCTGGTGCTGGACGAGAGGCCGAAGGCGCGCGTTGTTGTGTGCAGACGGACGGATGTCTCTCAGTGACGGCGTGTGCTGCAGAGATGCTCGAGCAGTCCATGACACGGGCGTGATTGCTGCGCGCGCGGGATCCTGCCGGCTGACCGTCGTCCAACTGGAGCGCAACACGACCGAGCAGCACGCAGCAGCTCTTCCCAGACCACTGGCTGCGCGCACAACAGATAAGTGAGGTCGCAAGTCGATCCGCATGGCCCGTCAGGATATACCGTCAGCGGCTGCCAGACGTGATTGTCCAGCAAACGAAGCATGCATGAAGCAAAAATGCGATCATGAAATTGAGAGAACGAGCACAGACCTCCTGGTCAAATCTCCGTTGAGTCTCTGTTTTCTCCAACCCACTCACACTTCTGTATCCATCACAGTAAAATCGTCAAGAGCTGATCTAATAGCCGCATCCGTAGTCGCTATAGTCATCGAAGTCACGGTAGACTAGGTCATCATCGGAGTCCACAAACGTGGGTCCATAGCCGAATCCCGTGTACGCCATATCAAAATCTGAGTCGCTGCTAAAGAACCACCCGTTCTTTGTGGCGAAAGCTGTGAGAAGCTTCCCGATTTCATCGTGGTCAGCTTCTCCAGCAGCCGCGATTGCGGACTCCATACACCCTTCCAAATCTTTGCCAGTTTCGAGCATCCAGGTTACTGTTTCAAGCTGTCCGTGGCGCGCCGCGTCTTCCAAGAGGTTCAGATTACTGAAGCCAAAGCGGTAGCGAAAGTAGCGCCGAGAGGTCTCGTAGAGCCATTTCAAGACCTCCAGGTGGCCATTCTGAGCAACGCAATTCAGCGACTTCCCAGAGACCCGCGCTCTGGTTCAGTTGCTGAGCCACTGAAGCACACGTAGTTGTCCATTCTCTGCGGCACTGTTGACCGCACAACGCAAGAATTTGTGCGGCAGCGTGCGAGCTAAATGCCGGAGGATCTCCAGATGATCACTCTTTGCAGCGAGAACCACCGCGTTCGGAGGTACCCATTTGCGGCTCCTCGACTCCATCGACCTCTTGGCGTACAGCCACTTCAAGATGTGGAGGAAGCCGTGCTCCGCCGCCGATTCGGCCGCCCCAGCAGCCTCAAGCCCCCGCACCAGATGCATACTCCACGATCTCCAGACTACCAGTCGCGGCGGCTCGCTTCATCGCCTTCCGGGCAGAGCAGAAGCCTGGCGCTGGGTATTTCTCACTCACCCACCGCAGCAGAGCCAAATCGCCACTGCTCGCGGCAGAATCGATCGTGTGTCGCGACGCGGACTCGGGATGGTGCTCGGCGATCCACTGCACTGCGTCCAGCTGCCCGCCCTCTGCTCCGCAATCGAGGACTCGGCTCCAGGCCGCAGTCGGGTACTAAGTGAACCCACTGGAGAATGGGGACGTGGCTGCAGGAAGCAGCGCGACAAAACACTCGCTTGAAGACGTCTGAGAGCTCGTCAGTGGCGGGAAACACTGGTTTCTTGTAGAGAAACGCCTCCACCAGCTGCAGATCGCCGCGCTCGGCAACCAGGAGCGCGTTCTTCTCGCGAATGGCGCCGCTGAACGCTGCGATCCGGCGAACCACGTGGAGGACGCTCGTCACATCCGCAGCAGAAGAGACTGGGAGATTCTTCTCCACTCGCCGCAAGGCCAGCGCCACCGTGGTCAGCATCGTGAGGAGAAACACTGAAGATGCTGGTTTCCTGAGCTTGAGCAAGTGGTAGTTTGAATCTCATCAGTTCCACCCCTTCCATAATATTACATCCCAGCCAAGAGG
>JAASFI010000948.1:0-13549 GCA_023333705.1 Globisporangium viniferum | reverse complement strand
GACAAGCTTTGCATTGCTCCTGAGCCAGCTAACTGAATAGATACCTCTATATTTTAATTCCTATATCTGTGTGCTTCCCTGTCAAATTGTATATTTTCTGGCTGTAATCTTGCTGTTTAGTATTGAGAATGGTGACTGTATGTCGTTTTAAAAAAATATTTTTTATCCAATGAGGCGCGGCGGATTCACGTATGATACATCATAATCTAGGAGGGCCACAAAAGCCTATTTTATTGACAACTGCGGACATTTTTCGGAACCACAGGGTGGCATTAAGTTTTAACCATTCCAGGCAATTTGGCGGTTCTTTGACAGTGACAAAAGGAGAAGAGTTGAGAAAAAATGATATCCACGTTAATGTTGTCCTTCATGTTGATAAGCACTCATGAAAAACAACTTTATTTAGCGCGTGGATGTCATTTTTCTTCAATCCCGGAAATAAATTTTGCGGCATGAAGTTCGCAGTGCATATTAAGTTCGCAATGCGAACATCCTCAATCAGAGAGAACCTTTCCTGAAATGAAAATGCACATTTTTTGCGACTTGCACGCCTGCATTTTGAGAGGTAAAGCCCCTTTCACCCGCTGTAAGACGATACAAGTGGAGTGTTGGCTTGAACAAAAAAGGTGCTGTTGTGTTCTAAATAGCAAATGTATTGGAAAAGTGTCTTACCTACTTTTGTGAAAATGTTCGCACACAAATTGTACATGTGCTGTGCGATCAATTATTACTGTACAGAAAGGATCAGATTTCCATGTTCTGCTCGCTTGATCTGCGAGGGTACAGTGTACCCCTTCGATTTTCGTCCACTCATTGGAGGTGTTCTGAAGGTCGCGTGAAGGTCGCGTGAAGGATTCGCTGTAAAGCAACCGCGAAAAGTTGCAAGGCTAAAATTGCAATCCGGAAAAGCTCAGAAAGCTGCACCAGCAACAACACACACACACACACAGGAGAGCGAGCAGCCATGGCGGACAGGAAGCGCAGATTAGACGTGGGTGACGCCGGCCAGGCCAAGCGCAAGAGCAAGTTCTCCGACGAGCCACCGGCGAACGGCGCTGCTGACGGCAGTAGCGGTGTGAACCCGCTCACGGGCCGAACGTACTCGGCGCACTACCAGAAGCTGCTCGCGCAGCGCCAGAAGCTGCCGGTGTACGGCTTCCTGACCGAGATCCAGGATGCGATCAAGTCGCACCAGGTGATCGTCATCGAAGGAGAGACGGGCAGTGGCAAGACCACGCAGATCCCGCAGTTCCTGACCAACATGGAGATCCCCGGCGCGTCGCCAGCCGCCAAGATGGTTGCGTGTACGCAGCCGCGTCGTGTGGCTGCGATGAGCATCGCCAAGCGTGTCGCGGAAGAGATGGACGTGGAGCTCGGACAGGAAGTCGGTTACACCATTCGTTTCGAAGATGTGACGTCCGCGAAGACCAAGCTGCGGTTCCTGACCGATGGTATGCTGCTGCAGCACGCGATGAGCGACCCGCTGCTCTCGCAGTACTCGGTGATCCTGCTCGATGAAGCTCACGAACGTACGCTGAGTACCGATATCCTGTTCGGTCTGCTCAAGGAGGTGATGCCAAAGCGCCCGGACTTGAAGGTCGTCGTGATGAGTGCGACGCTCGATGCGAAGAAGTTCCAGGCGTATTTTGAAGGCGCTCCGCTGATCGCGATCCCTGGCCGTACTTTCCCAGTCGACATCTTCTTCACGCCTTCGCCAGAGCGCGACTACCTGGAAGCCGCGGTACGCACTGCGGTGCAGATCCACATCTGCGAAGACGAGGGCGACATTCTGCTTTTCCTCACAGGTCAGCAAGAGATCGAAAAGGCGTGCGCACAGATTCAGGCCGAAGCCGACGCACTGGACCAGTCCAAGTACGGTCCACTCGCCGTGTACCCGCTGTACTCGACGCTTCCTCCAAACCAGCAGCAGCTCATCTTCAAGGAGGCGCCAAAGCCGCGCTTCTCAGGTGGTCCTCCAGGCCGAAAGATCGTGGTGTCGACCAACATTGCGGAAACCTCGCTGACGATTGACGGCATCGTGTACGTGATCGACCCGGGTTTCTCGAAGCAGAAGGTGTACAACCCGCGTATCCGTGTCGAATCGCTGCTCGTGTCTCCGATTTCTCGCGCTTCCGCCAAGCAGCGATCCGGTCGTGCTGGTCGTACCCGTCCAGGCAAGTGCTTCCGTTTGTACACGGAGCAGTCGTTCCTGCGTGACCTGGAAGAGCAGACGTACCCAGAAATCCTCTGCTCGGAGATGAGTGGCGTCGTGCTCACGTTGAAGCAGCTGGGGATCGACGATTTGGTTCACTTTGACTTCATGGACCCACCTGCTCCAGAGACGCTGATGCGAGCGCTGGAGATGCTGAACTACTTGGGTGCGTTGGACGACGAAGGCGACTTGACCCCAATGGGCAAGACCATGGCGATGCTCCCAGTGCACCCTCAGTTAGCGAAGATGCTCATCTCGTCGGCGGAGTACAAGGTCCCACAGGAAGTGGCTACGCTCGTCGCCATGCTTTCGAGCCCGGAGCCTTTTGTCCGACCAAAGAACGACGGCAAGGCTGCGGATGAAGCCAAGGCGAACTTTTCCCACGTCGACGGCGACCACCTGACTCTGCTGAACGTCTTCCACGCGTACAAGCTGAACAACAGCGACCCAAACTGGTGCTACGAGAACTTTCTGAACCACCGTTCGCTGGCGTCTGCGTCGAACGTCCGCGACCAGCTCATTCGCAATATGAAGCGTCTCGAGATGCCGACCCAGTCATCGATTGACATCCACTCGCCAGACTACTACGGCAACATCATCCAGGCGCTAGTCTCTGGGTTCTTCATGCAGGTCGGGTACAAGGCCAGCGGCGGCCACTACGTGACAGTCAAGGACAACCAGGTGGTGCACCTGCACCCTTCGTGCGTGCTCGACGACAAGCCCGAGTGGGTGCTCTACAATGAGTTCGTGCTCACAAGTCGCAACTACATCCGTCTGAACACAAGAATCCGTGGCGAGTGGCTCGTGAACCTCGCGCCGCACTACTACGACCTGTCCAATTTCCCGCCAGGCGAGGCGAAGCGCGAGCTCGAGACGATCCACCGCCGCATGAACCGTGGCGGCGCTAGAAAGTAGACTCTGCAGGTGGTAGCAGTTGCAAAATCCTTCAGAGCGGAATAGTTCTAAGCACGTTGCTTTACGGAAATTGGTTTAGAGAGCAAAACCATTTTCAAGCTGCCTGCCTCTTTTCATTTAAATAGATGGTTAGATGGTTTCAAATAGAAAGAAAGAAAAAGAATGGGATTCGGAGTTGACAAAATACCAAACACAACTCTTGGCTCTGAGCCATAGATTGATTACCTACTTATCATCTTCTGAACGACCGGATCTTGTGGTTCTTGAGCTTCTTGGTGCCGTACGCCACTTTGCCGCGGACCTGCTTCTTCGTCGAGAGTCTTGGTGCATTGGCTACCTCATCACTTTCCCCGTGGTCCTGGCTTGGCTTGTCCATTGGGATCGCGCTCGCCTCGGTCTTGGACGAGCGGAACTCCCTGATCGTTCGCTTGTGGCGATTGGCTTCGTCGATGCTGTTCGCCAATGGGAGATCGTATTTGGTGACAAGGCTCGTCACAAAGCCCTTGACACCGGCGCGACCTGTTCGGCCCGCGCGATGCACGTAGTCGACAGCGGATCTTGGGAAATCAAACATGATCACATGTCTCGCGTCCGCGAAGTCCAAGCCGCGCGCAGCCAGGTCCGTGCACACGAGCACTTTGATCTTGTCGTCGTTCGTGAACTTTTCCATCGATTCCAGGCGGAGCGCTGGGGGCATCCCGCCGTGCAGGCAAAGCGACTGGAACCCATTTTCGCGGAGCATGTGGTCGGTCGATCGGCAACTCGCCGAGTTCTGGCAGAACACGATCGTCTTTTCTTTCTTGAACTCGCGAAGGTTCAGCGCGTCGCGAAGCGCCGAGTGCTTGGTCTCTGGCGTCACGCGCACGAACTCTTCGTGGAGCAGCGTCGGCGTCTGGTGGATGTTGTTGTCGCTCACTTGACGCAGATCGCCGAATCGCTTCATCAACACTTGATCCAATGGCGCTTTCACGGTGGCGGCAACGAGCACGATCTGCAATGGTTGGTTGCGTTTCTTCGCACTCGCCTGGATTGGACCCAGGATCTCGTCGAGCTCCTTGCGGAAGCCCATCTTTGCGTCGAAAATCGTGTCCGCTTCGTCCACGACGATCGTGTTGATGCGCGACACGAAGAAGTCGCCCGACTTGACGCACTTTGCGATACGGCCCGGGGTGCCGATCACAAGGTCGAGGCGCTTCGACAGGTTCTTCTGCTGGATGCTCTTGCGCTCGCCACTGGTGACGGTGCACGACGCAAACTTGGCAGCATGCGCGAGTCTCTTTGCCACATCGCTGACCTGCGTGGCGAGCTCTCGGCTTGGCGTCAGCACGATGGCTTGCGGACGCGACACCAGGATCTTCTTCTTCTCTTCCTCGGTCTGCGCGGCTTCAGCACGCAGGATCTGTTCCACCACTGGCACCAAGTACGCTAGCGTCTTGCCCGTTCCAGTCTGCGCCGTGCACAGCACGTCCTTGTCTGCTAGAATCGCCTGGATGCTCTTCTGCTGGATGCCCGTGGGGTGCTGGATGCCCATTTCCTGGAGCGCATGCTCGATCTTCACGTTGATGCCCAGCTCCTGGAAGCTCTTCGTGGTGATTTGCCTGTTAATGGCGCCAGCAGAGCCCAGTGAAAAGGCAAATGGGCCCGGTGCTGCGCTTGCAAGGCCGATGATCGAGCGCGCAGCCAGAGCGCTTTGGCTCCTGCGGATGCCGCCGCGTACAGCGAGTTGGAGCGAGCGCAGCATGTTCGAGTTCGACTTTGTAGCTTTTCGTGGATTGATTGCCCACAGGACACAACCAATCACATCGAAAGCGACTACCGTTGATCATCTTAATAGTGCACCGTACATCTGAAACAATTGTCAAAACCAGGAAGTCTGCGAAACAAAAAGCGTTGGAAATCAGCATGACCATCACTCCCATTTCTTGATCTTGAAGCGGCGTTGGCGCATTTTCATTGCGGAACGATCGAAAATGCTGCGACGACACAAGAGCAGTAGCGGCGAAGGCCTGGAGCTTAGTGCTGCGTATGCGCCTGCAAAGCCGCGCAGAAAGAGACAAGAGAAGCACGCAGCAGCTGCAGCGCGGTACGCGTCTCTCCCTCAAGCAAACGCGATGTTCATGGCGACTGTCGCACCGCTGGCACCGCCCCAGCAGCAGTTATCCAGCACTTCTACGCGATCGTATCTGCAGACAAATAGAACCGTCAGACCCGCGATGAATCAACATTGCGAGTCACGGCAAAGCAGTTCTACAAAGGACCGATTCGACAGCGAAATACTAGGCGCAGAATTCGACGAGCGAGAAGAAACGCCGAGGCGGAGGAACGAACCCAGAGAAATGCCGCTCAAGGAGAAGCTGATGCAGGAGAGCAGCGCATTCATACAGGAGAAGTTGCTCTACGACGAACTGCTTCGTTGCCAAAGAAGTCGAGCAGAAAACATGGCTAAATTGTTTGGCTTCGCTCAGTATGGGAACGAAAAGGAGCACGCGAAGAAAACGGAAGGAGACACGTTTCAGAGAGCTGCAGGTTTTCGCGAAGAGTGGCGGATAGGTGCGATTTGCTAAGCTTTTCTTGTTTGGAATGAGAGGTCTGATGAAATAATGGCTATGCTGACTGAACTTGCTCGACTTGCTAGGCCGAGAAAACGAGATTCTGGACAAATTGAAGTGTAAAGAGGAGCAGGCATCAAACAACGCGGATGAGACAAAGAACCGAATCCTCCGAGAGCATTTCAAGTGAGTTGTTCACACTACGATTGATTTATAATGCATATGCAGTGAGCGGCACTAGCTAACGAGATTGATTGTTAGACGATCGATTCATACATTCCTCACCACAGATTTGCCACGGGTGCCCAACGCTGATCCCACTAGAAGCACACAAACAAAGAGGTCTCAAGATCTCCTGTACGCACAGCAAATGGACCGTATTCTCAGTAAGATCGAGACCCAGCAGCCATTCGCAGTCATGAACCAAGCCATTTTGGAAGCTCGTTCACGATTTCAATCGCTGTTGTCCAGAGATACGCCTTTGTGGAATGTCCAAAATCGATGCGAGCCAGTTCCTGTTGAGCCAAATCCAAGCAGCGAAAATGTGCGAATAGAAGAGCCTGCTCGACCTGAGTTGCTGCAGCTCTATGAGAACGTGATGGAGGCAAAGCGTGTTGCGAAGTCGACTGCTGTGGAAACGAAAATGCCAAACAAGTCGAGCACCGTGGTAGTTCTGGAGGAGTCAAACCCAAAGTTCCTCGCAGATCTTCAGCAACAGCGAGCTAAAGCGGAGTATCAGCAAAACGAGATCCAAGCAAGATATTATTTTCGCCTTGTTTCGGTCAAACGAGTTCAGCGAAGCTATCGAAAGTATCGAGAGAAAGAGTGGCAGCGAAAGAAAACTGAAACTCTTGAAAGAATTGCAAGGGCTCAAGCGGCTCGAGTTCTGCAGGTACGCTCACTTGGTGATGGTATGCTCTACTGCTGATAGGCGAAACGCTTAACTCTCACTTGTAGCTTCGCCTACCAATTTTGTACAGGCAGTACCAATTTCTCCGGAGATCAAAACTTGCTTTCTTACGAAAGCACCAAGGAGCACGCATCGCCGTCTTCTGTTTTTGGAAGCATGTGTACTGGAGAAGGTGTGGGTTTGCAGAATTTCAGTTCGACCGAGTCGTAGATGAAGCGCTCCTGAAATCGATAGTTAGGTACGTAAACAGGCGTTTGCTTCCAACACATGAAGTTGGGGGTGCTTATCTAATAATTGAATTATAATGCGCACTTAGAATCCAGAGTTTTGCTCGGCAAGTGAAAGCCCGCCGCGAAATTCATCTCAAGCGCTCAATCGTGTCGTTAAGATCTCGAAGAACGAGAGCCAAAGAGTGGAGAACTTTGCACGCGTTTGGAATGGTAAGGCTATCACAAGTATAAAGTTGTGAATATGTCTGCGACTCACAGATCGTTTTTCAACCGATTTGTAGCTCGTCAAGCCTATCGACATTGATCTGGTCGAGTGGAGATGCCGGATCAGCATTGAAAAAACGCGCGTTCGAGATGAAATAGCGCGAGAAGAGTCGCGATTTGTCCTGGAGTGGAAGAAGTACGACTCAAAGCTGCAAAAAGAAGTCATGAAGTCGAAGCTTCCGCTTGAGTGGAGTCCCCAGATCGATCCGATCAGCGGAGAAGAGTATTTCCTCAACACAAAAACAGCGAAAACATCCAAAGAACACCCAAACAAGGTACTGTTCAACCAAATTTCCGCCAAGCAACGAACTCGAGCAGAGGAAATCTACGCCGGTCAGATCAAGCGCCTTGAAGATTACCAGCAGCGCCTCGACGAGCAGCTTCAAGAGCACTTGCGTGGCTCTTTGGACGAAATTTTGGCAGACATGATATCCGGTCGAGTGAGGATTTGACGTTGCCACGATTTTGCTCAGACGCTGCTCATTTTGGTGCCTCGAATCTAACAACCCTGTGCTTTTCCAGACGTCCAACTTTGGATAGTTCGAATGATACTGGCTTTCAATTGCTCAGAGCTCGCAGAGAAATATGGCAGGCGAGCTCGAAGTCTGCCAGATAATTGTGGGAGTGAAAAACAAACACCGTCATAACCCCACAACAGTGCATTGCTCTGCTGCGCCGTGCGCAAAAGTGTATGCATTTTGATGAGCCAGACTGATAGAGTAGATCATGCCAAGAGACATAGGATCGGAGAACAGCTGGAGTGCTCTTTTTGGTACCAACAAACAGACACACTGCGCGGTGCAGCACGCGTTGCAAATGCAGTGAAAAGTGTCCTCTTGTGCGCGCAGCCTGTGTGGAGCGAAAACTTCCTGCCACTCTCTCTATTACAACGTGCCGACTACAGTATGTGTCGGTGGCGCTGGAGGTATCAGTAATAGAGTAATAGAGGCAGCGGACGCGACTCCTTCGCTGCGTTACTCGACGGTCGATGCCCGTCAATGGTGGCGACTTCAAGAAGCCGGAGCGCCACGTTGACAGAGAGAGCGATTTTGAGAGACAGACTTGCGGGAATGTTGCTTGAACAGCGAAATGTTGCTTGATCCGTCAAGCCCTCTCCCCTTTTCAAGGTTTTTATCACCCCCAAGGCAAGGTTTTAGCTGCGCGTGTCGTCCGAATGTACGAAAAAGCAGGGGGAGGAAAATCGTGGGAGATGCGCTCGCCGAACTGAAGTCGGAACTTTTTCATTTCGGCCCTTCGAACTCATTCACCCAACTCACCACATACCCGTATCAGCCGAGAAGCGCGAACATCAAACCCCACACACACGCACGCACGCTAACTACGAAGAGCAGACGCCATGTACTCGTCGTATTGGAAGCCGCAGGATGGCCGCGAGTCCGCGGTGCTCACGGACCACGAGGCGCTGCACCGCGACGCCGCCACGCACAGGAACATGCAGTCGGACGAGACGAAGCTGCGTCCGCTCGACCTGGAGACCATCATGTCGTCCAAGGCGGCCGTCAAGTTCTGGTACCTGCACCGCCCCAAGACCATGGAGTACGTGCACAAGAACGCCACCAAAATACAGAGCGTCGGCCGCGCGTTCGCCGTGCGCCAGCTCAAGAAGAAGTACGGCATCGAGTACATGGTCGAGCTCGCCAAGCAGGACGCACTGCGCCGTGAAGCCGAAAAGACGAAGGACATGTCCGACGAAGACCGCGCACAGCGCGAAGCCGACGACGCTGCCTACGATGCCCGCGTTGAAGAGAGTCGTCGTCAGCGCCGCGAACAGATGGAGAAGGAGCGCGAGGCGGAAAACGTGCTCCGCGCGAAACTCGCAGAGGAGGCGAAGCGCCGTCAGGAGGCGGAGGATGCTCGTCTTGCGGCGCTCGCTCTCGCCGCAGCGGAACAGAAGGCACTCGAAGAGGAAGAGCGACTTCGACAGGAAGAAGCCCGCTTGGCGATGCTCAACGAAGAAGAGCGTGCGCGTGAAATCGCCGAGGCTGCCCGCCTTGAAGAGGAAGCGCGTCGTCTGCGTGAAGCCGAAGAAGAAGAATCTCGTCGTCTTGAAACAGCTGCGATCGCTGCACAGCAGCACCAAGAGGAAGAGGAAGCTGCTGCGTATGCCGCCGAAATGGCTGCGATCGCGGCTGAAGCCGAACGCGTGCGCTTGGAGGAAGAGCGCCTGCGTGCCGAGGAAGAGCGCTTGCTTGCTGAGGAAACGGCCGCCGTCGAAGCTGAGCGTATTCGTTTGGAGGAAGAAGCCAACACTGAGGCTGCTGCTGCTGCCGCTGCTCTTGCTGCTGAAGCCGCCGCGATTGAAGAGGCGGAACGCAGACGCCGCGAGCAGGAGGAGGAGATGGAGCGTCGCGAGCGAGAGGAGACGGAGCGCGCTCTTGCCGCCGCTGCCGCAGAAGCTCAGCACGTGGAGCAGGCCCGCCAGCAGCGCATTAAGGAAGAGAAGGACGCCAAGTATGAGCAGTCTCTCTCGAAGGATGTGCCTGTTCTTGTGCGCAACCACGGTCCAGGTCGCGTGGTGAGCTACGACAAGGACGCCGAGACTTACCAGGTGCGTCTCGACAACGCCATGGGTGGTATGACGATCAACGTGAAGAGCTCGGACGTGAACCTCGATGACGACCGCATCCTATCGCCGCGCACAAAAGTGGATACGCCGTTTGGTACGGGTGAAGTGGTCGGTCTGGACCCTCACGTGGGCTGCTACGCCATCAACACGGAGGTCGCCGCACCTGATGGCGAGCAGTTCCTCGCGTTTGTGCAAATCAACGACGTGCATCCTCACGTTGAAGAAATGGAAGAGCGCGCCATTGTCGAGAACCCGTCGATGCCAAGTAAGTTATTGTTTGTGTGTATGCTGATATTGATGATGTGCGAATGTGGTTGCTCATGTGGTATTGCTGCTGTTGTTGTTCTGTAACAGTCCCGGATGAAATCGCGTTGGTGTCGGCGCGTATCGTGGACAGCCGCGTGCTGAACCGAACAGGCAAGAAGTTTATTCAGTACAAGTTGGAGATCCGAACGTCCAACTACGGCACAGTGTACTGCTGGAAGCGCTACAGCACGTTCAGGTACGATCAAAAGTCTTTGTCGATTGTGTGATGCACTCATAAACCTGGTTGAGCTAATAATCTTGTGCTTTGTGTCAAACTACGTTGTAGATCTCTTTGCGACCGCCTGCACAAGGAAGCGGGCATCAAGAAGAAAGACATCCCCGAGCTGCCAAAGCGCCAAATTGTCGGCAACTTTTCCCAGAAGACGATCGGCGAACGTGCGGAGAAGCTGAACGTCTTCTTAGCTGCTGCCGTCCAGGCAGAACACTTGCAGTGGGGTATTCGCGTCGACGACCAGATCGCGGTGTACAAGCGTCGCGTGAAGAAGCCCACTTCGTCCGGAGGCTTCTTCTCGCGCCGACGATAAGCGCGAGGTTGTCTGAGCCATGTGGCTGTGATTGCTTGGCATGGAAGCATGTCGAGAGTTAGAATTTTGAGAAACGCGACTCGAAGTAGGTAGGAAGTGTTGCGATCGAAGCAATGCACGCAAAGAGAAGGAAGAAGAGTCGACAATTTACTGTGTGTATTTTTTTTTATTGGAGCATGTTGAGCTTTTCTTTTTCGTGGATACATTGGTTCGGCACGGATGACAGTTGAATGGATATGGTGGGTGCTTGAACTTCGTTCACAAGGTACAAATGGGGGCGAGGCGCTCGGAATTAAAGTTCATCGCGCCTGCTTGCACAAGTATTTACACCACACTGATGCATTGCTGCTTCTCACTCTCCATGCTCTGGGGGGGCCACCGACGGCGACACCGTGTTCGCTTCTCTCCACTTGGCGATCTGCTCCTTCCGGTATTGCACGACCTCCTTCTTGTTGTACATGTACGACTTGAACGGGTTCCAGCAGTCGCCCACACAGCCGTCGCAGACGTTCGAGTGACACTCGACGCCGTTCCTCGCGCACTCGCACTCCTTCGAGTTAGAGCAGTTCTTCTCCTTCATCGCGACCGCCTTCGCGAGCGCCATGAGCTCCGGCTTGGTGTGCACTGTCACTTCGATGTCGCGGTCCGTCAGGAACGCGTGCAGCCGCTTGAGGTTCATCTTCGCCACTTTCTTCACCAGGTCGCCGCACGAGCAGCCGCACGCAACCTCGCGCGAGTCGCGAATCTTGGCGAACTCGTCCAGCTGCTCGATCGACACGCACGCAAAGTCCGGGGTGTCCAGCTCGTCGATCTCGCTGCCAGCGTCCGACAACGACAGCGACATCCGTCGGAAGCGCGCGTTGCTGAGGCTGTGCTTCGGCGGCGACGACGACGTGGACGAGATCGATCCTTTGCGTCTCGACGCCTTTCCACCTCCGCTTCCGTGGTGCGGCTCGTCGTCGTCGTCGTGCGCGTGGCTCTTGGCGCTCGTCTCGATGAAGATCTGCTTGCGCTCTTGCTCGCTCAGGCGCGAAAAGAGCGGATTCTCGATGCCACGACAGTAGTCGAATTGTCGCGTCTCGCCCTCGCGCACGTAGCTGCGCTTGCTCTTCGGGAGCTCCTGTATCCGGGACTTGAGCTCCTGCTCGCGCAGTTCTTCCACGTCCAGCACGCTTCCGAGCTGGACGTCGGCAACGGGGGCACCGAGTCCGAGTGCCCACGTGCCGTCGTACGGCACAGCGCCGCCTCCGCCCGGGAAACGCGCGTACTCGCGAGCGTACACGTCGCCCCACATGATGTGCTTGCGCACCGAGAGAGACACCGAGCGATCCTTGAGGCCGCGCTGGACGAGCGGAGCGCTTGCAGGCGCGTGCATGCTGTTGCTGCGTTTCTTCTTCTTGTGCTTCTTCTTCTTCTTCGAGCCACCACTACTGGCAGATGTAGACTGCTCATGGTGGTCCTGAGCAGACGCAGGCAGCTCCAGCACTTCAACGGGCTCGGTGATGAGCGTCACGGACTTGGGGCTCGCCGATTTTTTTGTATGCAGCACTGACGCGATCTTGGGCGATGACGGCGCAGGCGTTTGCTCGGGTGCACTTGCGGCTTCAACCTGTTGCGTAGCTGTTGCTGTTGCTGGTGGCTGCACCGAAACAGCAGTAGCCGCATTAGCCTCTGGCTCCAGCGGTATACAGAGCGGGCGGTGGTCGCGCCAGGCGCGCTTCTGGCACTCGCGATCACAGAAGTAGACGCGTCGGCAGCCGCCGCAACGCTGCTTCACGCGCTGCTCGCCGCAGCTGAGGCACGTCTTCTCGACTGGCGCCATGGAGGAGGAGGTGAGTTCGGCTGTCTCTGCGGCGGCACGCGGATGCGAATGCGGCGGATCAGGCTGCGGACTCATGGAAATAAGCGGCAGATGGACGGAGGGATCGACGAAAGGTCCTTCTGAAGATCGACGACGGATGGATAATGAATGAAGTGGAGGGCCGCTTGGAGTCGCGATCGTGTGTGTTGGCTTCTAGAAAATCGATTGATAAGTGAAACGATTTGAGAAAAATGAAGAGATCGGCACGACGATACAGTCATTCAAGCGCTGGAGAACATTTTCAGGACAATTGCAGGACAATTTTTAGGACATGAGCGCAAGCGCAAACGCGAAGACTGTGATCCTCCTGCCCTTCCAGACCGTGATCACCTTCCACACCCGACGCCGCCAGAGACTGCATCCATCACATGTGATCCCACGGGCTCCCTGGACACGTCGCAGCCGCCTGGAACCTTGCCTGCATTCATTAAAGCTCGGTTCGCATTCCTGCACGAGTACGCCAACTTCCCCCAGATTTCCCTTGCAAATACATCATCGGTGTCAAGATCAGGTCAACTTACAGCTTTGTTGGTCGGGCCAGAAGCAGCAAAACTAACATGCTTACAGTGAACATTCCACTAGCAGATAGCGAAATCAAAACAAGAAAAGGAAAAGTCTCAGCCAGCAGTGCACTTCAACACCAGCAGTTTCCGTTCCTTCGTCTTTTGACCCGCCCAACACTGGTGGTGAATTTGCTTGGACTTGCTTGGACTTGCTAGGCGTACAAAAGACCAGGACTTTGATACAAAGTGGGATTGTCTTTCCTGCAAAAACTCAACGAAACCACATCCATTCACGCGGAAGCGACCTCCGCAGCCCCAAGGGTTGCTTTGACATCCTCCTGTTCATCTACACGGAAGGGTCTCCGACCAGCCAAATAAGGATGTCAGCATCCATGCATCATGGATGCATATCTGAGCGCGCGTCTTTGGCCAAGTAGGTGGCCGATGTATCCATCCCCACTCCATCCCACTCCTTACCGGCCAATCTGTGTGCCTTGGCATGCCAGCACGTCTGTTTGTTATTGAAATCGTGGTTGTGATCCCGCCTTTGAGATACGGCACATCGGTGGCAACCAAGACTGCAAAAAGCTTTGCATCTCTCAGCCTAGCCATCCGCCACCTTCAAGTTGCAAGCGCGGGAGAGACTCGGAGAGAAAAGATTCTTCCT
>JAASFI010000947.1:0-13550 GCA_023333705.1 Globisporangium viniferum | reverse complement strand
GGTTCACCCTTGCCAGGCGTGGTGGTAGCAGGGGTTGGAGCAGGGGATTCCTTCGAGCTACCAGAAGCTGGCGCTGGAGTCTTGACACCCTGACCACCCGTGGTGGTCGCAGGAGTTGGAGCTGGAGCAGGTTCACCCTTGCCAGGCGTGGTGGTAGCAGGGGTTGGAGCAGGGGATTCCTTCGAGCTACCAGAAGCTGGCGCTGGAGTCTTGACACCCTGACCACCCGTGGTGGTCGCAGGAGTTGGGGCTGGAGTGGACACACCCTTGCCGCCAGCTGGGCTTGGGCACGGGGTCTTCACTCCCTTACCGCCAGTGGTAGCCGCTGGGGTAGGAGCAGGAGTGGAAACACCGCTTCCGCCGGTGGTAGTCGCTGGTGTCGTAGCTGGCGATGGCTGCTTCGTCGTTGGAGCTGGCGTTGGCGCCTTTGTGGTTGGAGCTGGCGTTGGCGCCTTGGTCGTTGGCGCTGGCACAACCGGCTGCTGCTGCTGTTGCTGCTGCTGACCGGCGCTCACAGGCTGGTAACCGCCGGCGTTGTCAAAGTTGTAGGCGCCGGCCGAGACGACGGACGCCGCCATGGCGGCCGCGACAATTGTGCTGGTGATCTTCATCGCGTCGTGCTGTTGCTTTTTGAGATGGTTGAGAACGGACAGAGAGGGGGACAGAGAGAACTGGAGGTCTATGTATTCGTCTGCTTGTCTGTGGATGGATTCAGAGAGAAGCTGCTCGAGGTCGATGCGAGGAAGGCGGTCGAGGCGGCGAATGCGAAATGGTCAACTGACTGCGAGCGGAAGGGAGGAGGCGCGCACTCAGAAGCAAATTCGGGAATGACGGAAATCGGCTGTTCGGTAGAGGAAAAGGCTCGGCGGGCGCAAAAGCGAGCACAAACACAAACAAACACAGCCCAGTTCACTGGCTTTTTGCGCTCCTCCCGCGGTTTCCCTTCCCCTCTCTCTCTTTTTGACTCGCTCTCTCTATGGCCCTCTCATCACACTTTCAACAACAACAATGTCTTTCTCTTTCACTCGCGCTTGCACCCAAGCGCAAATGTGCGAAAAACAGCCAACTGGGGACGCAAACGCGACAGTTAATGGGCACGATGCCACGACCGTGACAACACCGAACTAGCTGCGCTGACTCTTTTTGCCTTTGAAGGATTGATTTTGGGCTTTGTATGGAATATCGGCGAACAATGAGAGCAATGCCGCCTCACCTGTTGTCCCGCCCCGTCTGGCTGCTGATCGCGATCCCCTTCCCTCGCAAATGCGTTCGTCGTCGCGCCTGATTCGACAACGGCAAAACGAAACCGCAAAAGAGAAACGCATGGAAATTCGAATAGAAAAGAGGGATTACTTCACAATGTAACGACGACGACCAAAGACGACGACCTGGACCTAACCGCGTATCTTTTCTGCAGGAGTTCAGCGCGAGCATGTCATTCATTTTAGCAGGTCAGCCCACATAGATCACCCAAGTGGAAGCAAATTCCTGAACATATAAATTGCTACAGGTTGTAGGGAATGCCTCTCCTCACATCAAATCTGGCCCAGCATTCCACGCAAAGCCCAAGCCAGAAGCATTTCACCGCTTGTCCCCCCTGTTCCTGAGAACTGCTTGAAGTTGATTCGTGCTGATGCGCGAACGCACGTGCACTTGTTAATCCTGCACATCAACACGCGCTCGACCATTTTCAAAAGATCCACTCGTTTGTATCGAGGCTTTCTCAGCGTCTTCTTGCTACCTGCTGCGAAAAAGTTTGGACAATAGGGTTCCGGGCGTGTTCGCACACACCATCTGCACGAAGGAAGCCTCACGCCAGATCCTATTATAGCGGCTTGAATGATGCCAGCGTACTGAATTCGCTGTCGCTAATCCATGTGCTTGATCTGAGAGTATGGGTGCGTTGGATTTGGATTTGATTTGCCAGGAGCAGAGTGGCAACGGCACTCACTCGGTGGAGAGGCACTCGCCTCGCGCTGGCTTTCCAATGCTGAATCATCCACCATTATTGGCTCGCTGATTGTACAGTCGCGTTGTGCCGTCCACCCTCTTGTCAAAGTACTGTACACTGTGAACAGCCTTGGTGTTTGAAAACAAGCGATTTCGCTGCACTGCACTGACTGCACTGTGACTCGCAAAAAGCCGGTTGATTGGACGAATCATAAAACTCGACCACTTAACGACAACCCTCGCTCGTCGTCGGCAGTTTTTGTACCAGACACGCAGTGTTCTCGCTTGCCAGCCGGTCGGCGAGCAGCCCGAAAGACGATGGCGGCCGTCATTGTCATTTTGGATTTTCCAGACTGAACAGCGATTATCTTGTCCGACTCTCCCCGTCTCTCTTTGGGGCCATTGTTTTGAACTGGACGTTGACAAGAAATCGGATCTTTGAGTGTCCGTCCATCCGGTCGAGTCAGTCAGTCAGACAGTTGCGGTTGTTCTGTTATCCAAGATACTCTGGGCGAGCGTGTTCGTACGTTTGGACTGTATGCTCTGATGCAAGATAGTCGCACAGCGTACGCATCTAACGGCACTCTCATGCCGGCTTGTCCAAACCATTGTACACCTCCACCAGTGTGAATTTGCTTCGGATTTGCTCGGGATTTGAACGATGAGTGGAAGAGTGAGCTCGTAAGCTTTTCGTTGTGGCTTCTTGCCTGTCCCGAGAATCGGGTCCATCTGGAAAAAGGCTGATCTTCATCTTCGCCCAGCTTTTACAGGCGAGGAATCAGACAACAGAAGAAAAGAGTGGTATCTGAGTCTGAGATGGGAACTCTGTTGAATATCTGAGACCACTCCAGCGATTCGATTGAAGTCAATCAAAATGGCTACACTGAACGCTTGAAATGAATGCATGCGAGTCCATCATGATGGCTTGGAGCGGATGGACGTCAGGCGCTGATTAACAAGGATACCTCTCGCACACAGTCGCATTTTGCGTCACGTCACGCTACGAAAGACTCATGACGAAGTTCGCTTGGTCTCCTGGCCCATTTCGCAGATCCCAAGCGATAATAGAACTGCTGCGATTGTGCATGCAGCATAGCATGGCCGATCGCTTTCTACATATTCTTTAGGTGGGTATGATTGATGATACCGCTCGCTCGATCTCAGCATTGACAATTGCACTTGACTTGTGCATAACCAACTTCTTCCGAACAAGCGCTCGTAAAGAGGGACGACGAGGTACATTTGGTCTCCTCTGCTGGCTTATCACCAGTAGTCTTCGCGCTGTATTACAACATGGGCACATCGAGCACCAGTGTCAAGTGTGTCAGAAGAGTCGGGAGTCACTGGCAGAGATCATGCTTCTTTAAACACAGCGAGGGTTACCCCATTGTAAAAAAAAGAGAAGCCCAAAGGCACATGTCGTGTCGAGGTAACGCCGAGACGGCGCTCGAAGTCATCACGACGCTGCATCACGAACATTTTGTGTCGAGTGCGCTATCTACACAATTCTTCGCGGCGTTTCAGTGGCGACGCAGGATTTCGACGGAGGTGCTTAGCGTCATTTACGTCGAAGAGTGCTTCAGTTGGTCATGTTATCGCTCAGAAAGGGAGGTCATGTTGGTCATGCTTGAGTTCCAGGTATGATCTCTTCAAATTTGGACCACTAGTTAGCAACAACTCACAGCCATCGCTTCTTACTAAGGGTCGTCGCGGGTCCTCTCTCACCATACCACCCAAGTCAATACGCCACAGAAGTAGGTAAGGCGCTGTGTGTCACGGGTATATCTACACACCTACATCTGTGCTGTGGGTTTCAACAACCTCTGGGCCATGTATTGCGTGGATGGAGAGACTGCCTACACGCTCCGATTGACATTGAACTCCTTCGATAGCTCTTGGACTTCTACACCACACTACCGCTAGATCGCTGATGGTAAGCCCCGCATCCAGCTTCACGATCTACGACGACGACCGCCTCCATCGAGAAATACAACACCACTGTAGCAAGCAGATGAGCCCAGACATGACCACACTACATCTCAACGTTGTTGTATTGATGAAGAATACCACCTCGCAGTCCGCCGAAGTGTCCCAAGTGCACTCGCTCTTG
Organism: Globisporangium viniferum; assembly: GCA_023333705.1. Taxonomy (NCBI): domain Eukaryota; phylum Oomycota; class Peronosporomycetes; order Pythiales; family Pythiaceae; genus Globisporangium; species Globisporangium viniferum. Next base: position 9,490 of record JAASFI010000947.1, on the reverse strand, counting down.
AGAAGATGACCGCAACGAAGATAGCGGCATGCAGCAAGTTCCCTTTTGTTGGTAGAAACTGGCTGCAGTTGTAGTACGCTTGCGCTTCTTCTTCTTCTTCAACACACGAGTTGGATGTCCCTGACCTCCAAACCCTGAAATCTTTGCGAGTTCACGCTGTCCACGTTTGACGCTGGTCGCCATCTACACGTACCGGATCTTGAAAACTATCGACACTGTCGACACCGTCCCCAGCAAAGCAACCGTGTGTTTTTGGGTCAGCAGTTTGGACGATCGCTTGAACTGAAAAGCTATGAACTCTTCACTCTCATGCCACTCATGGCTAAAACGGTGGATTCTCGATACACAATGCACTGTCTGCTAGATCCCACTCATGAAACTCTCCAATGCTTCGGATATTGCTGCTTGATGCAATAGGATCATGTCGGTCTGGGTTGGCTGGAAATGACGGCTGATGGCCTTGGCTTTTGATGTGATTTGCTAGCTGTGACCCTTGCCAGAAAGGTACATCACTCTCTCCGTTTACTGCAGTCACTGCGATGCGTTGTACGCTTCAGCGCAAAAATCGCGAACATTTTTCATCAGCTTCGGGTGCTGCAAGCACGTTACTCCCGATCAATCGGACACTCCACAGGCTCATAAAGCGAAGCGCTGCTGCCATTGTACCGACACAAGCTTGTCCAGCACCAGCACCAGTCCCACAACGCTTGGATCTTTTCGGGCCCGAGTCCTTTCTTAGCACCAAACTGCAGTTTTGGAGTCGACACATCGGAAATGGCAGAACGCTGAGTCAAACCGGAAACTGGTAGTTCGTCGGAAGGCTTTGAACGAGCTCACCTCGTCCATCAACAATCGGGCTCTAGGCACTCTGAAGCTATCAGTCAATCTACGACAGCAAGAATCTCTGGAGATTCAGTTGTGATGGCGATTTCTGGAGAAGCGTTTGCTGAGGGTAGCACTGTTGTGTGGGAACGCAAAAGTCTTCGTAACCAAAGACACTGGAGAACGGTCATGCTCTCGTACAGCGTTGACGCGCTTTCTTCACCTCGCACTCCCAGCTTGTTGTCGTCCCGTATAGCTCACGCTCACATGGCTGTCGCACTGCTTGAGCCGTGTTGGAAACATGGTGCTAACGTCGGTCGAACGCTCCTGTGCATACTCCAAACCAGCAACGCGTACGGAGACTTGAAAATGTCGAGCTGGTGTGATGGTCGCTGTCCCGAGCACGCACTCACGCACGTTGTCGTCTGATGCGCCAGCATCTACGACAACAACGAGGCAGTCGATCGCTCAAACACAGAGTCCTTCCCAATGCTGCAGCTCGCATGTCCAGCGTTCAAGTTTGCAGGCGTAAGCAGGGATTCGGCACCACGCGATCGACGCTCGCCCGCAACAGCTTCTTCTACTGTTTTAGCCAGCGAGAGACGGAGGAGACGCTCGTGCGGGACAGATAGTTTCGCGGTGGAGCTGGAGACGAAGAGCTTGCTGGATAACCTTCGTGTCCCTTCTTGCTGCCGCGATCTTTCTTCCCCTTGTCGACTCGTACTACAAGTGGCTTGTTTCGCAAACGATCTGCGGCGGAGAAAAATTGCTTGCGCTGCCGTCGCAGAACTTGCTCGTCCGCTGTTTCGTGGGTGGCAGTACAGTACTGTAGTCGCCAGCGTGAGATGATCATCTCGCCACGTACGAGATCGAACCCCCTTGACTGGATACAGGAGCTTGGATTAGCCACGAGCAAACGAAAGCGTTGCGTCTGCTCTTCTTGGTTCACTTGGACGATGTGTGCGATTGATTCGCAGGCGAATAGAAGACTCATGCACTCCCGGTTTCCTGGAACGTGCGGTTGATGCGAGGACAAATGAAGACCCACCTTACGCGATCGATAGACTTGGTGGCTTTGGCGGATAGTTTTGCATTGAGGTTCTGGAGGGGCATGATACGTTGGCTTCGGCGTACTTGATGCCACAGCTTCGAAGGAGTTGGATCGCAGCGAGCACGGTCGTCTCCGTAATGTTTAAGATCCTTGAAGGCGACCAAACCCGATCTTGAAGCAGAGCGACATCGCATGTCACCCCTTGGCTATAGCCATCGGTGCCTTGTCTTCCAGTAGAGATTCGTCGTTACCTACCATAACACACAATTGCAAGGCTGCAAACAAATGCAGCAATGATATCAGAACGTGAGAGAGTGAGCGACCAGAGCGACAGTATGCAGCCAGCTGCGAAGAACACAATGCCCATTCGCACTCAACTCACTGCTGCCAAAAAAAGAGCTTCATGGACATCAACGCTCACGCGAGAACGCTCCTGCCACCACCGCCATCGCGTCAGCAGGGAGATGCAGCAGAGCCTCTTATCTTCATTCACAGCCGTGTACTCTCAGCGAAGAGCAGCACCAGGTCGTAGAGATTCGGCGCACAACATCTTCGTATTCACCTTCCACGTTCTGTGCAATTGATCGATCGCGCTGCAGAGTGTGAGCTACTGCCAAATTCAACTTAATGACCTGTCCCTATTTGAGCAGCACACAATCTGCTTTATTTGATATAAGGCAAAGTATCGAATAATAGAGTTTATATGTGTCCATTTGACTGGCTTAATAAAGACGACAGATGGATGCTGATGCCAGCGAGTCGAAAGCAAGCGACCTGATGGGGTCCGAATTCCCAAAAAGGCAGCAACAACTCCGGATCAAGTGCTCGTACTGCACTTTACCACCATTGTGGCGCTGTCCTCCTTCTCTCAACCGCGCAGAGAGAAAAGAACGCAGAAAGATCGGCAGCTCCAGCAGCCAATCAGCTAGGTGGTAAAGTCGCATGCACTCGTCCTCTTATATCTCCACCAATTTTCATTTGGTTTCAGTATCAAAAACTTGCAACTGAACTGAACTCGGCCGAAATCAGAAACTGGGTTACCCACTCACCCATTTGGCCCGATTCTACCCACCGCGATGTAACGCTTCGTCTACCCCTAAATCAGTACAAGCGGATACCATTGCACTGGCTTAAAACGAATAACAAGATATTGTCCTGACATTGGTACTGAAACAGCTGATTGAGGTTGAATTTGATGCCCTCGCTTCGCCCTTTCTTTGCACGCTGAACTCGTCCCCCGTCCGCCCATCTGCCTTCACACACACACAGTGATCAGTCTTCACTGGAGACGCTGCACCAGCAAGTTCCTCGACACACTTGCTGGTGCAGCAGCGTCTTCAGTGCGGAGCCTTCGGCGCTGAGCTCACCCCATTCGCCTGCTCCTCGTCAGGCTCAAGTCGTGTCCCACTAGCGAACAGATCGTCCATTGCACCACGACACAGGAAGAGCTCGACCGACATACACGACGCGCTCGCGGGATTCAGTGCGCTGCTCGCCAGAACGCCAGCACAATTCGCTCGGAGCCAGTCAAGTCAGTCAGTCAAACATGCGTCTGGCGATGGCGCTTGTGACGGCGCTGGCGACCGTCGCGATTGCACAGGGAGGTGCTCGTATTGGAGAAGAAGAAGCGGTGGCAAAAGCACAGCCACCCGCGCTGCTGCGCATCCCGCTGGAGAACTACGACCAGATGCAATTCTACGGCAGGATCAGCGTGGGCACGCCGCCGCAGGAGTTCAACGTCATCTTCGACACGGGATCCAGGTACGCCGGGTTGTGCTGTTCATGCTACTGTGCGTAAACACTGTGGATACGGTCCGCTAACTCTTTCTCTTGTGGACCATGACGGTGGTTGTATGAATGCAGTGATATCTGGTTGCCAGAAGCGTCGTGTGGCGTGTGCGCAGGCAAGCGCCGGTATGAGCCGTCCGCATCCACCTCGTACGTGCCATCCCCAGGTTGCATCGCACATTCTACTGCTGTTGTTGCTGCGACTTACATATTTTTCTTTGGCGTACTCGTAATGTAGCCATGAAGAAGTGCCCGAGTCGTTCCAGCTGGAGTACGGCAGTGGTAACGCTTCAGGCAACATGATGCGCGAGACGCTGGTGCTTGGCAACAGCAACAGCGACACCCTTACGCTCGCGAATGTGCGCATGGGGCGCGTCAATACCACGTCCAAGCGGCTGCAGCGGTTCCAAGCGGACGGCATCGTTGGGCTCGGACTCGAAGGACTGTCGATGATCACCAAGCCGAGTCTCTTTACGTCCGCCAGGTCCGAAGATAGTGCGCTGCTGGCGCGCTTCTCCGTGTATGTGAACCCGCTGCCGAGCTACTTGCCGTCATCCCAGCTGATCCTCGGTGGTGCAGATCCCTCGCTCGTGAACAGCAGCGTTGGTGTAGATGGAGAGCAAATTGATGGCGGCGAGGACGCTGTGCAGTGGCACCATTTCCCTGTGATCCCGTACCCGGACGCGAGCTCGCACGGCTTTTGGTCCATTCACATGCACGAGCTGGCAGTTCTTCCAAACCTCAGCCTTGACCACTCGCATAAGCACAAGCAGCAGCACAAGGCAGCGCTTCCGCTAACCATAGAACCGAACGCACGAGTACGAACTCAGAAGTACGAGGGGCACGTCGCCCACGTCGTCGTGTCCAAAGGCGCGGTGGCGATCGTGGACTCGGGCACGTCCGTGCTGCTCTTCCCCACGCGCGTGTTCAACCAGACGATCGAGATGATCCAGCACCACCTGAGACGCAACCACGCGGTCGAGATGCGCGAGAACGAGTTCGCGATCAGCGGCTTCGCGTGCGCGGACTGCGAGCCCGAGATGTTCCCGTCGCTCGCGTTCTCCTTTCAAACAGGCGACTCAAAGCCGAAGACGCTGGTGCTCCAGGGCCTCGACTACGTTCGCTGCGACGGCGACCTCTGCATGCCACAGATCGACATGCATTCGCTGTTCACGCAGCCACCGGCATCATCGAGCGATGCGGACAACAAGAAGGCGAAGGGTGGTCCACAACAACAACAAGAAGACGTGATCGTGCTTGGAGCGATCTTTTTGCGCGCGTACTATACGCTCTTTGACGTCCAGGAACGCCGCGTGGGCTTTGCGTGCGCCGACAAGGGACAATGTCTCGGCGGCCGCAACCCGAAGCTCCAGTTCTACGCCGACTTCATCTCGGACAGAGGCAGATTCACGGTGCTCTTCTGGACGCGCTTCTACTTCTCCACGGGCGTCATGATGCTGCTGTTCGCCGGCGCGCTGCTCTGGACGATGCTCACGACCGCAAAGGGGGACGACGATGGGGATACCCCAGTGACCCAGACCCAGACTCAGGCTCAGCAGACCAAGGCCAGGATCGCCAAGTCCGCCAGTGAGCTAGAGCTGGGCCGCCTTGAGCAAGAAAACAGTAACGATGCTCAGTGTGAGGCCGACGGGGAGAGCACAGTAGACGCGGCCTTGCTGCACGACGCAGCAGTGTCGAATCGACTGATCTCGTGGCGGAAGAGCATCTGCTTTGAAGTGTAAGATACGTTTGTAATTTGTAGATTAGACATCGGAAGTAAGTCCGACTTATTTAGTTGAATTGTAGTAGATATTTTGTTTGACAAATCGCGGCCAGAGCATGCAAATAGACGCCAGAAGTTTGGTTGGCTGTTTATGGGAAAAGTGTGTGTACGCGCAGTTTTGAATGGTTTTTCCTTCTAATAAGCGCCTTCTTGTCCAGTATACACGGACATCCAGCGCTATGCCATCAGTCCTGAGAGTGCGTCTCGCTGAAAGACAACAGGGGAGTGGTGAAGTTTGGTCCATTCAAGCTACCATAAGAGCAGAACAGAAGGACTACGCGCGAACCAATTTCCTCAAGGATATCGGAGGGCAAGACCTCACTCCTACGCCTTTGATAGCCGACGCTTGAACAGCGCAAGCTCACCACCGAGTGGCTCCAAGCGTCTCATTTTTCTACGGTTGCTTTGTGTCTCCTACACAGCTCAACCGACAGACAACACGGTTGCCACCACGTCGGCCATGCGTGCAAAATCAATCACGAAGTGGGAGCTTGTAGCCGACTGCTCGTCCATAAAAATACAACCTTGTACTCTCTCGAGCGTGTGCGATATCCAATCCCCACGTAAACTCCAGCGCCAATAACGAGCGACGGCGTCATCATCTTTGAACAAAGACACGAAGTTGGCATTGTGTAGCCATGTGTCACCACCAACAGCAGCAAGCAGAATTTTGTGCGTGTCAAGTCACTCACGTGCCCTCCAGCAACCTCCCTTATATGTGTGGCTCACAACTGAGCGAGCCAAATATTAGCGGAGACTCTGAAGTCCGAGCTGCTGACACGCGTTGTTGCGGTTGAAAGCCTGCGAAGGTGCTGCTGGAAGCAGCGACTGAGTTGATGTTTGATGGAAAATGATGGAATGAGCTGTTGGTCAGCTGCGCTTTTTCGATGCGTAACCAGATTATGGTGATGGAGGACCATCACTCTGGAGTGGCGCAAAACTGATTATGCAACTGTACAGGGATACTATTTGAGCGTATAGTATATATTGTATAGTTAGATAATCGGTTTGTGAGCAGTATGCAAATGAAAGGGACTTTTAAAACTGCTCGCGCTGCGACTGCGCCATGCGACGAAACAGCTCAATGATACATCAACTTTCTCAGTACATCATATCTCACGTTTAACAAAATAAACTATTAAAAACAATCAAAACTTTTTAAACATTTCCTTCTCATTATTGTATGCTTTGAGAATATAATATAGAGGTTGTAGCCAGCCAAAAGTAAAACAACGCATTAAATGAGGCTAGATGGTGTCAATTAATATCAAATATACCCATTGTATTCATTATCACAGGTCGTCCTGGGACGTGTTGATGACGCCGCCAAAAAAGAAAGAAACCATCGAAGCTCCATCCATCCGATCATGCGCACGCACCACTTGGCTCAGTCTCATGACGCCCGCTCTTCACTTCATTCTCAGACTTCACGCGCAGCCCCCAGACAGCTCACCACGCGTTAATTAGTCATGGAGCTCTCTCTGGACACGCCCAAGCCCACCACCACCGCCGCCACCGTCGCCAGCACGGCGCGCCTGCCGTCGCTCGAGAGCGCGTCGCCCGCGGGCGGCTTCGTGTCCATCTTCACGCCCGCGGACAAGAGCCGCGACCCGGAGAGCGAGGAGATTGACGTCAACGGCATCCGATTGCATGCGTGGACCTCGGCGGAGCTCAAGGAGTTCGATTACCAGAGCGCCTACTTCTGGGCCGTCACGCTCTGCCCGTGCTTCTCGGTCGCGCAGCTCGAGACGCGACTGGGGCTCAAAAGCTATGCGCACGCGCTCGTCACGTCGGGGCTGGCCTACGCGGGCTTCTTCGTGGGCTTCTTCGGCATCGTGTTCACGTTCTTCTCGTTCTTCGACGGCGAGAAGCACTCGTACTGCGCGCTGCTCTGGTTCCTGCTCGCGTTCTGCGGCTTCGCGGCACTTATCGCGCTGCGCGTAGCCAAGCTGCGCACGCTCGTGCGCGGGCGCTTCATGATCCCGGGCTCGGGGCGCGACGACGGCTACGTCGGCTGCCTGCACACGACGCGCGCGATCCGCCAGATGGGCCACCACCTCAAGTGCGACCGCGCCGTGTTCTGCAGCGCGCCGTCGACGCTCCATGCCTACGAGGTGTAGCTCGAAGGGAGTATACCTTGTGGACGTGGTCGAGTTCTCTTGGCGCGCGCCCTTATGTGTGTGTGTGTGGCTAGTTAACGATTCGCATTAATATATATATATTGCATTTTTATTATGGAAGATGTAGTGGGTTCTTGTTAACCTGCTCTGGTCATCACTAATGACATTATCGAACGAGACAAATAAAACTGGTTCTAGTTGAAGTTGCTAGGACCCTCCCTGTACTGCACACTGCAGTCCTAAGAAGAAAAAAAGGGGGGAGGGGGGGGGGGGGGTTCCTGAAGCAGCGAGAAACCACCGACGTCCGTCCGCGCTCACTTGCTCTCTCGTTTTGTAAACGCGAGAAGTGTTTTGATGGACAGCGAGCTTCTTCTTGTACTTGGTTTGATCAATACATCAGTAGTGAGCGTGTGCCCCCAGCAGCCACCGGCTTCGCCCAGTATTCTTTGTGTGGTTGCCTCTCATCCGCGTCTGGCAGATCTGTCTGCCAGACGAACCACCAGCTTCAGCTGTATCGTCTGTGGGGGGAAAGCTCTGACAACTTGGGAACGGATCCACTTTGGCAGAGAAGCCTGTCGGAAACTTCTTCTCCTCGTGTGAGAGCGAGAAACGAGTTTCAACGCTATTCTATTATTGATAGGAGACGACGAAGAAACCAGACGCAGCAGCTCACTCGCCCGCCCCCAAGAGCCTGCAGTCGTTTCACAGTATTTCTTCTTCCTTCTTCAATGCGAAACTCCCCAGGCGAGCTTCTCCAGTTGGGCTCGCAGTCTCCAAAACGAGAGCTTTACTTTCTCTTCTTCCACTCCAAAGCCACAGAGCCGCCCTCACAAAGACTACCGATACACACCTTCTGCACCAAAAGATTCGTCGCATCATGTTCAGCAGCAACGCGACCAAGTATAACCTCACGAGCCTCGCGAACCTGAGTCCGCGAGACAACTACGTGCAGGTGCAGACGCCCGCGAGCGGTGTCGCGGTGGACGCTGCGTCGACTGCAGCGGCGCAGGATGCGTACGCAGAAGCTGACGCCTACAGATGCTACTCTGGTGAGCAAGATGATGACCAAGACCACGACCTCAGCGACAACCTGAGCGTCGACAGCAACGGACTGCGCATGTACGCGTGGTCGAGCGGGCTGAACGAGCGCGACCTGTCGTCGGCCTACTTCTGGTTCGCGTGCTGTTGTCCGTGCATCACCGTGCCGCAGCTCGAAGTGCGCATGGGGCTCAACACGTTCAAGTGCGCCGCATTCTCGTTCTTCGTGTCGCAGATCGCGCTCATCGGACTCTGGTTGCTGCTCACGGCTACGATGTGGTCGTACCTGCGCGGCGAGGGCGACTCGATCCAGTGGACACTCATGCCCGTGGCGTTCTTCGCGGTGCAGATCGTGCTCATCGCGAGCCGCATCGCGTCGCTGCGCTCGAAAGTGCGTGCGCGCTTCGCAATTCCAGGCACGAAGAAGCAGGACTTCCAGCTCGCGGTCTTCCACCCGACGCACTCGGTCTACCAGATCGCCAAGCACTTGGCCTGCGACCGCGTGCGTCCTTGCGCGGCACCGACCACGCTCCCAGCGTACGAAGTCTAGGCGGACAGATAGTGCAGTGAACTGCGGTTTGCGGCGATTTGCTTCAATATTGAACTTCCTTCTCTGTATACCTAACAAATCAACAACAAAATACATACATCGTACCAATTTCTCTTTGTGCGGAGCACCAGCTAGTCATTCATTCATAGCCACACATTTTGATCACCCATTCACCCACATGGCTATATTGTTACGACATGGCTACATAATGCATAAAAAGGACATATGCTTGACGAAAGGATCAGCAACAACCGTCAACAAGCAAACGCATCCATTCATTGGGTTTTAGACAATACGTAACATACTACACATATACTGCTTCATCAGTGTGGAGCTTT
>JAASFI010000946.1:0-13553 GCA_023333705.1 Globisporangium viniferum | reverse complement strand
CCGACCAGCTCGCGATGATCCGCGAGATCATCCCTGGCGTCGACACCGCTCGCGCGATCGCGCAGCTCGAGCAGGCGAACGGCAACATCGAGATCGTGCTCAACGCGCTGATGGAGGAGATGTAAGCGTTTCTGTTTTCTCTCACTCCCGTCCTTGAACTTCCCTCTGTCGCTGTTATGTTCTGACTAGCACGTCGACCAAGAAATCAACCCATTTCGGGCTTCGTCTTGATGCATCGTGCACTCCTATTATTTTTTTTATTTCGTGTATTTCCCTCTTGTGTACTTTGAATTTGCAGAGCAGATACACAAATGAAGCATGTTCCCCTTGAAATCGTTGTGTTCACTAACACTTGCGTGACCACTCGCCACCACTAACTGTTAGCAAAAGATGCAACTACGTGCTAACAATCCTGTGGTATTTCTCACAGCCACACGCGCATTTGTAGACGAATGTGTGGTGCTGTGGATTTGTACCCACGTAGCGAATGTGAGAAGCTCTCCACAAGAAAAAGCGCTGATGCCACCATTCCATCAATCATTCCATCAATCATTCCATGCCAGCCAGGTGTTCAGCGCACGTTGAACCAGCATTGATGCCACGCAACGCTGCCACGCATCCTTTATTGGCTGAAATTCATTTCCAAAAATACGTTTATTGGCTGAAATGCATTCCAACAAGCGCTGTGTGGTCCACACGAGTCCACCCATCGCAGCCCTCACTCACTTTTGGCTTGCTCTCTCAACCAGCAAGAGCTCTCTCACAATTAAAATCCCAGCCAGGAAGATCGATCCGCTCACTTTGTCGCCACTCAGCCAGCATGTCGACCGCGCCGACCGTGAAGCAGCCGACGTGGTACCCGCCGGCGCCCATGAACTCGCTCACTGAGTACTGGGAGAAGCACTACCCGCTGCGCCTCTACAACAGCATGACGCGCTCCAAGACGCCGTTCGTGCCCATGCAGGGCAAGCGCGTGCTCTGGTACATGTGCGGCCCGACCGTGTACGACCAGACCCACCTGGGCCACGGCCGCACGTACACGTGCTTTGACTACGCGCGCCGCATCATGGAGGACTACTTCGGCTTTGAGGTGGAGCTCGTGATGAACATCACGGACATTGACGACAAGATCATCATCCGCGCGGCCGAGAACGGCTGGCTCGAGGCGCACAAGGGCCAGGAGCTCCCGGCGGACAAGGACGAGCGCACCAAGGCCGTGATGCAGTGGGCGTCCGAGCAGCCAGCGGAAGACAACATGCGCCGCACGAAAGAGCTCTCCAAGTTCTGGGAAAAGTCGTTCATGGAAGACATGGCGCTGCTCAACATCAAGACCCCGGCGGTCATGACGCGCGTGAGCGAGTACGTGCCGGAGATCGTCGAGTTCGTCGAAGGCATTATCAAGAACGGCTTCGCGTACGAGAGCAACGGGTCCGTGTACTTTGACACGGCGGCGTTCGCGCAGTCCAAGGGCAAGGCGTACGGCAAGCTGCTCCCGGAGAATGTCGGCCAGTCGGAGCTCTTGGCGGAAGGCGAAGGTTCACTCTCTGCCGGCAAGAGCGACAAGCGCAACGTGAGCGACTTTGTGCTCTGGAAGAAGTCGAAGAAGGGCGAGCCGTTCTGGGCGTCGCCGTGGGGCGAGGGCCGTCCAGGGTGGCACATTGAGTGCTCGGCGATGGCGAGCGATGTGCTCAAGCACCTGGCGGGCGGCAAGATCGACATGCACTCTGGCGGCATCGACCTGCGCTTCCCGCACCACGACAACGAGATCGCGCAGTCCGAGGCGTACTTCAACTTCTCGCAGTGGGTGAACTACTTCGTGCACACGGGCCACTTGAACATCGAGGGTCTGAAGATGTCCAAGAGCCTGAAGAATTTTGTCAAGATCCAGGAGGCGCTCATGGACAACACGAGCCGCCAGCTGCGCTTCCTGTTCCTGCTGCACAAGTACAACGCGCCGATGGACTATAACGACAACTCGATGGACGAGGCCGTGAGTGTCGACCGATTCTTCAGCGAGTTTTTCCAGAACGTCAAGGCGAAGTTGCGCGAGCTCGGCATTGAGAAGTCGCAGAAGTGGGGCGACGTCGAGAAGAAGCTCAACAACGCGCTCCTGGAGTGCAAGGAGCGCGTGCACCAGGCGCTCGCGGACGACTTGAATACCCCCGGCGCGATCCTGCACCTGCAGCAGCTCGCGAAGGAAGTGAACCGCTACATGGCGAGTGACAAGGAGCACGTGTCGATGATCATCCGCGCGGCGGCCGAGTACATCACGTCGATCCTGCGCATCTTTGGACTGATTCCCGCGGCGAGCGGCGACATTGGGTTCCCACTGAGCTCGGGCTCGGACGGCGCTGCCGCCGCGGACCAGGAGACGATCTTGACGCCAATCCTCGACATCTTTGCGCAGTTCCGCGACGAGATCCGCGAAGCCGCGCGCTCCGGCGGGGACGTCAAGGCGCTCGCGACGTCGATCCTCAAGCTCTGCGACGAAGTGCGCGACGAGAAGCTGCCGTACGCTGGCGTGCGTCTGGAGGACCGCGCGGCGGGTTCGGCGGTCTGGAAGCTCGCGAACAAGGACGAGCTGATCGAGGAGCTCCAGAAGAAGGCGGACGAGAAGCGCCGGAAAGAGGAGCAGAAGCGCCTGCGACTGGAGGAGGAGGCCAAGAAGAAAGCGGAATTAGAAGCCAAGGCCAAGATCCACCCGTCGCAGCTCTTCACCAGCGAGACCGACAAGTACTCCAAGTTTGACGACAATGTACGTTCTGGTCTATGAATCGCATACGAGATGGCAGATCTGGGATTGAGTGACTGACTATGTGTGCTTATGTTGTGATAGGGAATCCCAACGCATGATGCGAAGGGCGAGCCAGTGAGCAAGGGTCTCGTGAAGAAGCTGCTGAAGGAGCAGGCGAAGCAGAAGGCGCTCTACGAGAAGCACAACCAGTAAACACATCAGGCAGAAGACTGGTAAGCTAGCTGTTGGGAGTGTCCACTTCATGAGGACACCTTCTGGAGAGATCAGACGAGCAGCGATATCGATGGATAGAAGACAGAAAAGAAAGAGCACAAGCCGCGTTTAAATGGATCTGCATTAACTTCAGGAAAGATTTCCCCATTCCTATCGAAAATTGCCATTCTGATCATGAAAATTGAGCACTTTTTGAAAAGTGCTATTTATTTATTATCGTACTGTGATTGGATGAAATACGATCATAACTGCCAATTTTATGATTGGAGGAAACTCGCATTCTCTCCTCTTGATTTTTTTGTAAGGAGTGGAGGACTGCCTCTTTATAATGTGTAGAGGCTCCTCGTTTGACTTGATGTGAGTAAGAAAACGGGGAATTCGGAATAATTTATAGAGGCTCTCTCTTATGTGGTGTGTTGAGTGGTGTTGTTTCCCCCATTTTCGATTAGCAGCGAGCCCAAGCAAGGTACGAGACGGCCTGCTCGATGAACCGCTGAAGGGCCCTCTCTGTCAAAGCACGGGAAGCTCTCAGGCGCTGCGTGCGCGTGAATCACTAGCTCAGTGTACTAACACGCGCATTTCGCCCTTTCTTAGCAGCAGACTTCCGTTCACGATGGCCGTCCAAGAGAGCGGCAAGCGCCAGAACTTTGAGTTGGCGCGCGGCATCAACGCCATCGCCGCCAACAGTCTGGCGCGAACCAACGGCCGCTTCACGCCGCACGCCAAGAGCACCAGCGACGACAAGAAGGTGTCGGCAGCAACAGATGCCAGTAAGACGCCGGCGTACTCTGCGAAGAAGTGGTATCCGGGGGACTACATCCCGAAGAAGCTGCCGTCGGCCAAGACCGCGCGCAACAGCAAGAAGACCGCCAAGCTGCGCGCGTCGATCACCCCCGGCACGGTGCTCATCCTGCTCTCGGGACGATTCCGCGGCAAGCGCGTCGTGTTCCTCAAGCAGCTGCCGTCCGGCACGCTGCTCGTGACGGGTGCGTTCGCTTCGCCAGTATTATCAAGAGCTCCTGAGTATGAACGAACTCAGGGACTCATGACGTCGTGTTGTGTTTGTGTATTTATACAAAAGGCCCCTACAAGGTGAATGGCGTGCCGCTACGCCGCGTGAACCAGGCGTTCGTGATCGCTACGTCCACGAAAGTGGACCTGACGGACGTGACGTTGCCGGAGATCGACGACTCGTACTTTGCGAAGGAGAAGCCGTCGAAGAAGGAGAGTAAGGAGGACCAGTTCTTTGCGCAAGCCTCGAGCGTAAGTTGCTATTGCTTGCTTGCTTGTATAGCTCATCCCCTGCTACTGCCTTGTTCATTATGATGGTGTGCTCCATTGCCAATATGGCGATGGACGCCATCTTGAGTTGTTGCTCTATCAGCGCTTGGGATCGCTGCTCATAAAGTTCCCAAGCCACACGCTCACATGTGATTTCCATTTATCCAGGCGCCAGTGATCAGCGAGCAGCGCAAGCAGGACCAGAAAGCGATCGACGTCGCGCTCATGAAGAAGCTCAAGGACGAGCCGTACCTGCAGGCGTACCTGAATGCCAAATTCACGCTCACGAAGAATGACCGCGTGCACGAGCTCCAGTTCTAAGCGAAGAAGCGAGGTCGCCCACAGTGAGTATCACGTATTTTTTTAAGGCTATGGAGGTAGGTTGAAGCGTAGTTGAATTTAGTTGATGAGAGCGAAGTATTGGCATTTAGATACACGGTGAAGTCTATTGTTTACAAGGTTCAGCAGAGATTCTCCAGGCAATCATCCGTATGAGCTCATCGCGATCTCCACGCTTCGCTTCGGTCGGTTGTGGAGGTACTGTATGAAGGGCAACACCGCGCATCAGTATGATCATCAAGCGTGCTAACAAGTGTGAAGGTGAGTCACTCACTTTTCGTCGGTCGCGCAGCGCTTGTCTCGCCCACTTGAGCTCTCGCAGGATCTCGTCTCGCGTGTGGGTCGCCAAGATCGCTTCCACAGACAGGAGGTTTGCCGCGTGTGTATCGAGTTTCGCTGGAGTCGCGGTGCTGGTGGTGGTGGTGACGTTTGGTTTTTCATTTGATGCTGGCTCTGGAAACGCGACTTCCGCGTTAGCGTGTTCTCGAATGGCCTCGTCCACCTTTTCGCTCTGCGCAACTTGCTCATTCGTCGTCGCATCTTTACTGCTGGTACTGACACTATCAGCAGCAGTATGCTCCCTTGACTCAATTGCACGCTCTTCAGAAGGGTAAACTGAAGTATTCAGTGAGTCAACAGCTGTCATTGCTGCTTGGAGCGAAACAACCTCAACCTCCGCTTGCTCCTCACCATCCCGAGAGCTCGTCTCACCATTGCTGCTTGGTGGCGCCGTTTCTACTGCTGCTCTGCTGAATACGCCATCAGTCAAGTCCAGCGCTTTGGGTTCTGGCGGGAACGAAAACGCGACGCCGAAGACGCTGTCGTCCATGCGCGGCAGGTGCAAGTGGCACCTACGCTCACTCTCCACCAGCCAGCACGCCTCCGCGATCCGTGGTGGTAACGCCACCGCTCTAAGCAGCATCTGAGCCACGTGCATGTCCCGCTGCATATCTGCGACAAACGCATCGAGCTCTTCGCGAACTTCCCACACAACGCGCTTGCGAGTGCGCCAGCCGCGAAACGCTGCCTACACAAATAAAATGAGTCAATCAGTCAGTCAATCAGCAGAGTCGCCGCGTCGTCGATCCAGTCGCGAGAAGCTACACTTCAGTTTGCTGATTAACGCCAGAGCGTCAGAGAAGGGCGTAACCACATAGAGTAAGAAGGGTACGCACCTGAATCACGGTCGCGTGGCGCTGAAGCTCTCGGCGTCGGCGCGCGTGCGGCGCGCTCATTGGCTTGTGCGGCGGCGTCGTCATCGCCGTCGTCCGTCAAATGCGCTGAGCTTCTCTCATCTGCTGAAGGAGAAAATGGCTGCAGCATCACGACGGACTTGGGTTTGCATAGAAACGCGTCCAAATCTCAGATTTTCTTCATTTCTACCGTTTCTATTAAGCGCGGAATGATGGTCGCGTTAGTCAAGCCAGCTGGAGTAAGCCAGGACGTTACGGTTACGCCGGGGGGGGTACGTGTTTCGCTCTTCTCTCGTTTCATGTCTCACCGGTTTTAACTGTTGCGGATGAATCTCATTCACACACACATTGGAAGAGCTCCTCATTATTCATTCTCAAAAACAAGCCCAAGCAAAGAAAGATACGAACAACTCCACCGAGCGTAAGCAGACTGCACAACTAATACAGACGAGATGGTCAAGACGATGGCGACGCTGCGCGCGTGCAAGTGGCCCGTGGGCGTGCTGCTGGCGCTACAGCTGCTCTACCACCGCGAGGCGCTGCTGGCGTTCTTCCGCTCGACCAGCAAGAAGCTGCTCTTCTGGAAGTCCATGCGCCGCCGCTTCGAGAACCACCGCATCGACCGCCTCAACAGCCTCGAGGACGGCCGCCACTCGCAGTGGATGTGGACCAAGACCGACCTGAGCGATGACGAGCGCGACCTGGTGCTCACTGGAGGTGATGGCAATCCCCTGAGCATGCACCAGCAGCAGGCGTTCGCGGACGGCCTCATGACGGCGCAGAAGAAGCTCGTGCTTGTGATGGTCGGACTCCCCGCGCGCGGCAAGAGCTTTGTGGTGCACAAGGCGACCCGGTATATTGAATGGCTGGGCTTCCCCACCAAGATGTTTAACGTGGGCGACCACCGGCGGCAGGTCGGCAAGGCCGGCGAAGATGCGAACTTCTTCAGCGCAGAGAACGAAGGCGCCAAGAAGCTGCGCGAAGACCTCGCGATGGAGGTGCTGGATGACCTCATCGACTGGCTCGAGACCAAGGGCCACGTCGCAGTGTTTGACGCCACGAATACGACCAAGATCCGACGGTAAGGCATGCATTAGCGAATGTGTTGTGCGTGGGGTTTCTCATGCGTTTTACTGATCCATGCATGCTCTCATTCTTGCTTGTAATAGGGAAAGCATCCTGAACAAGGTGCGTACGCATCGCAACATCCGCGTGATGTTCGTCGAGAGCATTTGCGACAACACGGAGCTCCTGGAAGCCAACTACCGAAGGTATCGATCGATCTTTCTATCACCCACCAACCAAGCATCATCATCATTGCTCGTATCATTGTGTATCATCAACTGACCGATGTCGTCGTGTATGGCTGATGATGATAATCAGAAAACTGTCGAATGATGATTACGCCGGCAAGAACGCCGAGCGCGCGCTCGCCGACTTCCGTCAGCGCGTGGCCGAGTACGAGCGCGTGTACCAGACGGTGGAGGACTCGGAGGACGGCGGCCGCGCGTGCTACGTCAAGGTCTACAACGCGGGCGAGAAGATCCAGGCGCGCTTCTGCCAGGGCTTCCTGCAGAGCCACATCGTGTCGCTGCTGCAGAACATCCACCTGTTCCCACGGCGCATCTGGCTCGTGCGGCCCGGCCCAAGCGTCACGAGCTGCCGCGGCATCCTCGGTCTCGACGCGGACCTCTCGGAAGACGGCAAGAAAGTGGCGAGGGCGATCGGCCGGTTCCTGGACAAGCAGCACCTGGAGCGACACATGGAGGTGTGGACCAGCGCGATGAAGCGCTCGCGCCAGACAGCGAGCTACTTGCCGACGCGCCACTTGAAGCGCTTTGTGTCGACGACGCTGCTCAACGAGCTCGGCGGCGGGGACTTTGAGGGACTCACGTATGATGAAATCAAGAGCAACTACCCAAAGCACTACCACGCGCGCCAGCAGGACAAGCTCCGGTACCGGTACCCAGGCGTCGGTGGCGAGAGCTACGTGGACCTGATCAGCCGCCTGCGGTCGCTCATCATCGAGTTTGAGCGCAAGAAGCGCGACGTGCTCGTGATCTGCAGCGACTCGGTGCTGCGCTGCCTCATGGGCTACTTTGCCGGCTGCGAGGCCGAGAAGGTGCCGTACCTCGAGTCGTACACGAACACTGTGATCGAGCTGAGTCCGCACCGCGACGGCTGCGACATCCAGCTCATCCCGCTCGAGTTTGACGCCGACAGCGACGACTCGAGCTCGTCGTCGACCAGCAGCAGCGGGCTGCTCGGCTCGCCCTCGGACTCCTCATGAGTAACCAACACAAGCTCTTGAAGCCCACCACCAAGTCATGTATTTTTGAGTTCCTGAAGAAAGCAGGCAGTATATATAGGCAGCCAAGCTCTAGCTAGCCATCTCCAATAACAAAATCAACATCAAACAATTGAACAGCTACCCCTACAGTCCTCACTCACTCACTCACATCGAGCTGTACCAGGGCGTCTCAAGCTGCACATGGAGCGAGAGGAGAAGATCCGCGTGGCTGTGCGCGCCAAGCCATATCCCCGCTCCTCCTCCTCCTCATCACCAGAGAACCAGGACTCGATCGCCTCAAGCCCCAATGGCAGCATCGTGTACGTGTATACGGACGAGCAACGCACCAAGGCCGCGTCGTTCCAGTGCGACACGTTTTTGCCTCCGTCGATGCGCCAGGACGAGGTCTTCGACGCGCTCCAGGCCCCGCAACTCATCGAGGCGGCGCTCGACGGCTTCCCCGTGACGATCTTCGCCTACGGGCAGACCGGCGCGGGCAAATCGTTCACGATCTTCGGCAAAGAGGACGGTCTGACCGAGAAGAAGCCCGTCAGCAGCGTTCTCCTGGCCTCCGACGGGGTCCTCCCGCGCATCGCAGTGGAGCTCATGCGGGTCGTCGACGCTCGAAGGCTCGAAATGGAATACACGCTGCGCGTCACGTGCGTCGAGATCTACAACGAGCAGGTGCGCGACGTGTTCGACCCGCGCAAGGAGAGCCTGAACGTGCGGTCGTCCAAGGAGCACGGCTTCTTCCTCGAGAACGCCACGGTCGTGCAGTGTGTGAGCGCGCAGGAGATCATCCGCGTCGTCAAGACTGCAGCGGCGAATCGGACAAAGTCCAGCCACCTGCTCAACGAGCGCTCGAACCGAAGCCACTGCCTCGTGACGATCTACATCGACTCGATGCCCCTAGATGGTGGAAATGGCGGCGTAAAAAAGTACGGGAAGCTCACGATCGTGGACCTGGCGGGCAGCGAACGCGTGAACGACACCGGCGCGGTCGGCGCGCAGCTCAAGGAGACGGGGCACATCAACAAGAGTCTGTACTGCCTCAACCAGGTCATCCAGGCGCTCAACGCCAAGGCCAAGGTCAAGTTCGTGCCTGTGCGCGACTCCAAGCTGACCATGGTAACATTGTTGTGTGCTTGGATACGTTGATGCTATGATATATCTGTGGATGACCTGATTAACGCTGTGGGTGGATATCGTTTTGTGTAATAGCTCTTGATCGACAGCCTGGGCGGGAACAGCAAGACGCTCATGATCGCGTGCGTGAACTCGGCGCCGCAGTTCTGCACCGAGTCGCTCCGCACGCTCGAGTTCGCCATGGGCGTCGCCAAGATCAAGAACCGGCCCACAGCAGTGTTGAGTCCCCATGTAAGTATGCTTTATTAACTGAAGCTGGTGTGTGTGGATGAGAAGCTCAAAAGCCCTGTGCTTCGTTGAACGAGCAGGAGAAGCTGATCATGAATCTGAAAGAGCAGATCCGGCTTCTGAAGCTCGAGAACATGATGCTCCGGTCACGAACGCCAGGCTGTACGTGGCTGGCTTGTGTTGGGTGGCACTACGTGTTAATGCTTAGGACTCACTCGCTTACTCTCAATGGTCACCAGACTTTATGGACCACCCGAGGGACCAAACGTCCCCAGAGGACTATGACGAGCGGCAACAATGGGGAAATGAGATGAGCCCGCTTGGAAAAGCGCTGTTGACGGACCGACGGCAACGACGAAGTGCGGCTGACGAGAACCAGGAGTCCCACGACAAGAGAGGAAGCGGAGGCAGAGGCTTTGTCTCAAAACTGAATGCGACTCTGTATCAACAACGAACCGGAGGAGCAGCAGCAGCGGCGATGTCCACCCAGCGACAGTCGAAGTCCAGTGGAGAGGTCCAGAGCGGTCTTCGAACTTTGTGCGTTTGTCTGTGTGCATTTGTTTTTGTCCTAGTACATTGTCCATAAGTTTATACTGTTGGTGAACATTTTGCTGCTGTAGAAAGAAGCAATCGAAGAGGCCCAAGGCGGTGTTATCATCGCCAAAGAAGAAGCTGTGAGTCAGATCTGCACCTCAAAAGTGTCTCTACATTCTGACTTGCTAACGTGTGTTCATTGCGTGTTTATGCATTCGTCAGCGTCAAGAAGAAGAGCTCGATGGTGAGTGAGAGCTTTGCGCTCCCGCCTGTTTGCCAGTTTCTTGCGCCTCGCCCGTCCTCGTCTCAGGCACAGACCCAGCGGCAACCGATGATATCGCCAGCCACGCGACCAGCGAGCCCGCCGCCAGAATACGACGATCTGTTCTTCGGAGTCGAGACTGTTCCCATCCCGGTTTCAAGAGCCACCTCGCTCTCGAAGATCGTATTACCCTCAGCATCGCAGCATGATCTCCACTATCAAAGTGAGGACCTACTTCGAGCGGCGATAGCGACCCCTCCGCCAGAGTACTCGCTGTCTCCTGAAGAGCAGCTCCAGCATCTGCTCCAGCAAATGATCCCACAGCAGCACTCTACGTCATCGAGCCAGCCGAAGCCGAAAGCTCACATGCCACAAGCGGTATGGATCCGTTCATTGCGCATCAAAATGTTGTTTGTGTCAGCAACTGTGTACCTGGAGGTGATGAAAAATGCCTTTTGTGTGTGTGTGAGTACATGTAGCTCCAACCGCGATCCCTGCTGAGGAGTCCTGAGCTTAGCAACGGCAACAACAGCAGCATTGGCTTAAAAGACTCGATGGAATGGGACGACGACTGCGCGCAGCAGCTCTTTCAGCAGCTCTGCAATCTCAAATGATTCTAAACCACATGATCAGACGTCAGGACATTCAAGACCATCACTCCTGACCATGTTGAAGTAATATAACCGTAAACTGCAACTTGCATTAAAAGATTACCTTGTTTTGGAACTTGTCAGAAGCATCCAAATAGAAGAGCGCTCTACAATTAAGGCCGCGACGCCACAGCCAACAGCCACACCCAATAAAAATGCAACAACAATTGACTGTTAGTCATGGCATGGGCAGGCGTTCATTCCCCGACTCACAGAGCTCAGAGCTCAACGAGAAGCAGCAGCAGAGTAGCAACTAGCACAAGATGAGCGACTTTGGCGACGAGCTGCTGGACGGATTCAGCGCGCAGCAGATCTTCCGCCACGAGGAGAGCGACGGGCTCACCTTCGACGACATCATCGCGCTCGTACGTATCCGAATCGTACAGTTGGCGCGCAGCTTTGAGAGCGAGCGGACTCGGCTCCGTGGCTCTTCGCTTACTGGCAATGAATGACTGGACCATGTTGAAGATGCCAGCCACAGTGACCCCACTAACCATATCGTATCTTTGTGTCTATGTGCATGCCGACATCAATCGACCAACAACAGCCTGGCCACAGTACGTCATGCGTTGCCAGTCATCGCTTGCACATGTGTGCGCAACCATAACAATCGATGACTAACGCTGCTCTCTCTCTCTTTCTCTCGTGTGCATTGTACAGTCGACTTTGGCGTCGAAGCCGTGGACCTCTCGTCGCGCCTGACGAAGAAGATCAAGCTCTCGACGCCGATCGTGAGCTCGCCGATGGACACGGTCACGGAGGCCAAGATGGCGATCGGGCTCGCGCTGCAGGGCGGCATCGGCATTTTGCACCACAACAACAGCATCGCCGTGCAGGACGAGATGGTGCGCGCGGTCAAGCATTTTGAGAATGGCTTCATCGTGTCGCCGAAAGTGCTGAGTCCGGACAGCACGATCGCGGACCTCGACCAGCTCAAGGTCTCGGGCGTGCCGATCACGGAGAACGGCCTGCCGAACGGCAAGCTCATGGGTCTCGTGACGAGCCGCGACGTCGACTTCATCGAAGACCGCTCGCAGAAGCTCTCGGAGCTCATGGTGCCGCGCGACCAGCTCACGGTCGCCATGTACCCGTGCACGCTCGAGCAGGCGAACAAGGCGCTCAAGAGCGCGAAGGTGGGCACGCTCCCGATCGTGAACGAACTCGGCAACCTCGTGTCGATCGTCACGCGCATGGACTTGGTCAAGAACCGCGACTACCCGAACGCGCTCAAGGACCCCGAGACGCTCAAGCTGCTGGTCGGTGCGGCGGTGCCCGTGAACGACGAGGCCAAGCTGCGCATCGCCGCGCTGGTCGGTGCTGGAGTGGACGTGATCGTGCTGGATGCGCGCCAGGGCGACACGGACGCGCAGCTGGAGCTCGTCAAGCACATCAAGGAGGCCTACCCGTCCGTGGAAGTTGTGGGTGGCAACGTCGTGACCACGAAGCAGCTGCGCAGTTTGCTGGAAGCTGGCGTGGACTCGGTGCGTGTCGGCATGGGCGTCGGCTCGGTGTCCACGTCGCAGATGGTGAAGGCTGTGGGTCGTGCCCAGTTGTCGGCGATTTACAACACCGCTGCTATGGCAAAGGAGTACGGCGTGCCTGTGATCGCGGACGGCGGTATCGGGAACTCGGGTTGCGCGATGAAGGCGCTGGCTCTCGGCGCGTCGTGCGTCATGATGGGCTCGAGCCTCGCGGGCACCTCGGAGGCGCCAGGGGACTACTACTTTGAGGACGGTCAGCGCCTGAAGCGCTACTACGGCATCGGCAGCCACGAGTACTACCGCAGCAACAAGACGGCGAGCGACGGCGGCGACCACATCGTGTATGGCGTCGCCGGCGCGGTCGTCGACAACGGCACAATCCACCAGTACATCCCGTTCATGCAGCAGAGTCTTCGTCACGGCTTCCAGGACTTGGGCGTGCGCACGATCCCTCAGCTCCACGAAGAGCTCTACGCCGGCAAGCTGCGCTTCGAACGCCGCTCGCTCTGCGCGCAAAAGGAAGGCGGCGTGCACGACCTCTTCTCGTTCACCAAGCAGCTCTACGCGTAAATAGGGAGATGCACATCATAAGGCAGGAGGTAGTATTCGCCACCACGTACACCAGGAAAACAATATATAAGTACACACCCACAGATTGACTCTCATGCACGCTCCATTGTCATTGCTCATCAATGCGGCAGAAGAAAAAACGCATTCATTACCCATTTTGGCTAACATTACGTTCACCTCAAACCGAGGACTCGCTGCTTTCAACATGAATGTTGTCTCCACAGTGCTCGCATGACGATCAACGAACGACCAAGCACGCAAGGATGAGCAAGAGAGACCAGCGCGTGAAGTGAACATGCTTCATTTTGTTTCCTGCTGGAAATTACTCGGAAAAAATAAAAAAAATATATAGCCGAGATGCACTGCAAGGCGATCAAAATCAACCCACTAAGTGGGTTGATCTTTTGCTGACGTTCATCCGCGTCTTCTGACCAGAGGTTGGTAGCGACAAAGAAAAAAACAGAAAGAGGGAGAAAACAGAAACGCTTACATCTCCTCCATCAGCGCGTTGAGCACGATCTCGATGTTGCCGTTCGCCTGCTCGAGCTGCGCGATCGCGCGAGCGGTGTCGACGCCAGGGATGATCTCGCGGATCATCGCGAGCTGGTCGG
>JAASFI010000945.1:0-13555 GCA_023333705.1 Globisporangium viniferum | reverse complement strand
TCAGGTGAAAAATGGCAAAATCCCAACCCTCCCAGAATGCTTGAGCTCGAAACAGCGAAACCTAGTTCAGCTCATGGCAAAGTTTGAGCCTTCGCAGCGCGTGCGGATGGCGTTCGTGGTGGACAAGCTCAATGAGCTTGCTCAGGAGGAGAGAGCGAATCAAGCACAGTGGTTTGTTGTTTGTGCTGATCAGATCAAACGAGAAGGCGACGACTGAGATAACTCTTTTAGTTTGATTGACGATGCATGTTTCATGTTTCTTGAAAGTCACAACTCCCGTGTGTGAATACTTTTCGTTTATTCGTGTTCATTGCTCTGCGTTCGCGCAAACTCGTCCGTTGAGAGATACGAGGTAATATGGACACAAAGTGTCGACCCACTAGAGGATCGTCTTGATGAATTGAATCTCTAAAGCGATGCTAACAGGCAAAAACCAGAAGATGGAAGAGGCATCGCCAACGACTCGAAACGATTGGGAACTTCGGAAGTCGCGGGAGGTCTTCAGGTGAGTTCATCTACCTGGTGACCTCCCAAGAAGTGCGTGGGCTTCGAGTCACCTTCGCGCAACATCACACACCACCCAGATATCTTTTCTTCATTCACACAAAAGAACAATAGCAGTAACCAAATAACCATCATGGAAGGTCTGCTGGAGAAGCTGCAGTTCGCCAAGGCGCGTCTGCTCCACGACGTGCTCGCTTCGCAGGGCAACGACCGCAGCACTGGCTGTGCGACTCACGTGAAGCTCCAGGAGCTCAAGGAGACCTTCGAGGAGCTGGAGCTCGTCGCGCAGACGGCGACGGCGCCTGCTGATGATAATGGAGAAGAGCAACAACTAGACACTGTGCTCACGCCCGCGTTCTACGCGGCGTACTTGCTCGTGCTACTACTCGCAGAGAACTTGTACGTGTGTGTATGCGTATGTGTGTACGCGTTATGTATGACTGGGCGTGTGATGATGGATGGATCCATACGTGTGGTAGTGATGGCGCTTGGATCGCAAATCTGATGGGTTGAACTTGCCTCACTGGGATTTAATGCTGGCGATGATGTTTGTGTTATCTTACAACTCTCGTTGTCTACGCATGTGGGTGTTAATAATAACAGGAACGACGCGCGCTTTCTGTGGAAGCGCGTTCCGCTGGCGCTCAAGCAGGAGTCCGAGACGCTGCGGAAGGCGTGGGACATTGGCAAAGCGCTCTGGCAACGGTATGTTTGTCTTATTCATGTACCTCGTTTGTTTGACTGCAAGCTGACAAAGAGTACCATCGTGTTCACACGTGTCATATATGTAAACAGGGATTTCTCTGCTGCGTACATCGCGATGGACCAGCAATGGCCGCAAGAGCTCCAGCCACTCGTCAGCCTCTTGAGATGTAAGGTTTCTCTACTGTAAATGCTGCCTGGTTTACCTTGTGTGCTGATACCTAATGACCTTGCTATACTGTGACTGGCTGAATAGACTCGACGCGTGAATCGACGGCAGAGCTGCTGAGCTCGGCGTACTCCACGATCTCGATCCAAGACGCGAGCCTCGCACTGGGCTTTGCGCAACACGAAGAGCTCTTGGAATGTACGAATATGACACCATACCTGACTAATGAGCTTCAATGGATGCTCTAAAGAGCTTATTGCTAATCGTATCCCTCCTGTTATCGATGTGTGATTCAGATTGCGCGGCGCTGCAGTGGGAAATGAACGCCAGCGAGCAGCTCATTCGCCCGAAGGCGCGCGCGCACCCTCGCGCCAAGAACACGGGCATCGAGCAGCTTGAGACGCTCTCGCAGTATGTGCTGCACCTGGAGCAGAGTATGGTCGTGAAGCTCCCCTAGACGGATTCCAATCGTGCCGCGGATCCTCGTCTAATTTCTTTTTCTTCCTCCTAATTGCCAACAACATGCTCAACTTGAAATATGTGCGGGCTAATATTGTGTGTGCTAACATGGGGGTAATTTTAGCCTCGGCTTGGAGTTCTTCTGTCGGATCAAGCCTGCGGCGTTAGTCTCAAGTCCAGGCTTCTCGGTGCCGTCATATACTCTCTAAACAAAGCATATTCGTTGCACCTTCATGCAGGTATTGTCTGTTGTACTACTGTAGGCTTCACGACAGCATCAAATGAGCGCCTCGAAGGACCTCGAGAGGGCGATCCAGCTGCTCAAGGCCAAGCAGAACGAGTACTACATCGAGGCCGTGAAGAGCGCGATGCAGAGCGAGCAGCAGCGCAAGCTCCGGCTGGCGAAAGTGGCCACGCACGTCGAGAGCAAGCGTCTGGAGAAGCAGTTCACGAAGGAGCGCAGGCACGAGAAGGAGCGGCTGCAGCAAATCCAGGAGGACCACGCGCTGCTGCTCCGGGCCAAGATCGCGGACTGGAGGGCGAACGGCGTGCCTCCGCCACTTGTAAACCATGATGGAGATAGTATTAGTGGGAATGTGTCTGCAACTGAACGAGACTCAGTTGGAGAGCATGCGCTCGCAACAGCAGTGCTGGCTCCGAAGAAGAGTCTGTCGCGGAAAGTGTCTAAGGAGACGCTCAACAGGCTGGCGACGCCGCGGATGACAGTCCAGAAAGTCTTGGATGGTAAGATCAACACGTGCAGCTCAAAAGGTATAGTACCTAGCAGCCCTCACTGACGTTTGAGTTTATATACCTTGCTGGTTCAGCTGGAGCTGCCCATGGACGGCCGAGTACTGCAGCTTCCGCTGCTGCGACAAAACACCTGGGCGAAACCTCGCAGGACGTGCAGTTCCTCACCGACATTTACAGGAAACAGGACCGCGCGCGGCTGCATCGCGCAGTGTCTCTGCCAGTGCTAAACGCCGAGAACCTCCGAGCAGTGAGTTCCCATTATTGCTGGCACACATTTTGAAATTGGAATGGCTGATGAATAAATTTGTTAGATGACCGAGACGGACTTGCTGCACAAGAAGATGCACCTGCTGCAGCAGCTGCACGGCGTCGTCTCGCAGCAGGAGCGCATCATCGTCCAGGACGACCAGTGCACCGTGCGCTCGTCGGTCTCGAGCTGGCAGTCGTCGGATTTCACACAGTCCACCACAGCGTGAGTGTGCTGTTTGCTTCATTCGCTATATAGTCCCACCAACATTTTTGACGCTCTCAACAAGACAGTCACTGAAAAAGATCATACATATAAGCCAAACTCTCGCTTCTAGCTTCTTCTTAGTTGATCTCTTCATGACATGGCAGCCATAAAGATCTCTTAGACCTGAAGGGTCCAGTTCGCCACCAGCCAGCGACTCGGCTATTTGAAGGAAAAAAAAAACAGCAACATTAGCAGCATGCTAGTCGTCCTCTTTCTGTGGCGGCGGTCCGCACGGCTGCAGCATCTTCTCGAGCATGTTGAACTTGACGCGGCCGACCGACTCGTTCTCGGCGAGCGCAAAGTAGCTGAGCATGTCGTAGTGGCCCAAGTGCGACGCCAGCGTGTCGCGGTGCTGGTTCACGGTCCACTCACTACACACATGATTTATGGCATAGCACATCATTACTCACATTAGCATGCGTCCGTCCATACACAGATGCCACTGGCAGTGGCAGGAAGACAAGCGTGGGCATTTCACGTACAACTTGGTCGTGTCCGCGTGGCCGGTGCCGACGTACTTGGCCTGCAGGTGCTCCCACTGGCGGTTGATGTTGAAGCGGTCCGCCGCCTGCAGCAATAGAAAGGAAGAGCCTCTTCGTTAAGCATACGTTTGCATAGAGTCTCGTGGGCGCAGAGCGAGCCCCAATGGACACACAGAGAGACGCATGATCTCGTTCTCATTACCATTTCCGCTGCTTGAGAATGAACCTGTTTGCTTGTTTTCCAATTGTGGATCGTATTGATTTCGACAATTTTAGCCAATGATATGGTGCAAAATATAGCCAATCAAGTCAGTGCTCGGCTGTTTGTGTTTTAGCCAATCATACATATTTTACGTGGACCACCCGATCTTCAGAAACACAAATTGTGTGGCCCACATTGCCATATCATGCATTTGAATAATTTTCTTTTTATCCAATCAAGTTGTAGATCCGAAAATGGCGCCAAAATATCAGCCTCACCCAAGCACGTCAAAACATTTCAGAAAACATACACAGGTAGGTCACCATTTTTGCGTGTTGATCCCATTGTGAATCCATCTCTCCGTTCAAAAAGGATACGCGTCATGAAATAGAAATGAGGCGCGTTTTCGAACACGTTCTCTTTTCTCTCTCTCCAATTTGAAAAGCGCGCTGGCGTCACTCGGGTCCCACGCTGATCTGCATGAGCTCATCAAGCAAGAGCTCCTGGGTGGAAATCCTGCGTGGAAGTTTTGCGTCTTCGCCACTTGTGAAGTGGCTGTAGCCACTTCCAGGGTTCAAAACGAAAACTCACATAACGAGTTGTTCCATAAAATGGCGTTTGTATCCAAACTTGATTGTGCCACGCTCGCTGCGTACGAATCGGAAACACAGTTCACCACTCGCGCTCATTCACCTCAGAGGTGATTCAGAGGTGGAGAAAAAAGAAACAAAGGGATCACAATCGAAATGAAGACGGAGAAGAGAAGACGAAGGCTGACTTGTGCATAGAGCAGGCAAGAGGTCCCAAGTGCGCGGTCCGCCTGTGTTTGTCGGTTAAACCCAACACACCTCCACGTTGAAGTGATGAGTCCAACAAGGAAGGAATGGAATGAGAAAGAGAGAGAGGATCATCAAGGGACACATTCCTCTCAGGCCACCTTTGTGAGCTGCATGACTTTCAGAGAATTCCACGTGAACTGCAAGCACTCCCCTAAACTGCGAGCGCGCACTCCGCACGTCAACTGTGTGGAGGCCCCGCAAAGTACTGTACTGTACAGCAAAACTAAACAATCTGGAATCGCGGACGCCTTTTTCGGGGGCACGAGCTCAAAATCGACTTGACAGAGGCTCAGCATTCGTATTCGTTTGCAATGTGTTTACTTACGGCAATCAGTACCGTGTTTACATAACTAATAGCGAGAGGCCGAAGCTAAGAAATGTGCGCACATTTTGTTTCATCAACTCTCAACAAGTCTCGTCAATACGAAAGCCAATAGTCTTTCCCATTTTTCTGCGTCTGCCACCACCATGTTGACAGATCCACCATTTATGCGCGAGATGTTCGCTCGGCGCGCGTGTTGAAGTGCAGCACAATGAGCCGCAGACCACCGCGCGTGATCCTAGTCATAGCCGTGGAACTCGGCTGCTTTAGTCGGTGGACTGTAGCCACTGAGCTGATGGATTTGGTGTCGCTGTGAACTCGTGCAACAAGGTGACGAATCCAGCAACAAGCCTACTTTACAACTTGCTGATTTGTGTGTGAACAAAGCAACGGAGCAGCCCAAAGGAAGTGACTGTGAGATGGCCCATGCGTCCGTTCTGATGGCCCGAGTGGCTCCATCTCATCTCAACGAATCTCGCGAGCGCGCGAAAGAGGAGAAGCGAGGACGGATGGATGCGCCTCGCTCGCTTGCGTTTGTTTGTGGGTGCATTTGCAACCCGACCAGTCTGCACTCTCTGGTGCAAGCCTCCAGGACCAATCATTTTGCTACTTACAGTATAGCCCGCACTATCGAAAATAGACAACATGTGAGCCAACAACAGTAACGATCGGCAAAAGAGACGATCTTGTGAGTTCAGAGGCGAGAATGTTGCTCAATGTCGACCGAATTCTCAGTTCGCACCTTCTGCATGTCCGCTTCGTCTGCGTTGATGCGTTGTTCTCACAAAACAAAGTCTCAGTACAACACAACAATGCTGGTCGACCGATAATGTTGTACCGATTGTCCATGGATGGACGGATGGATGGAGGAGGAATGGATGGATAGGCAAAGGCGACAGGAGGATGGAGTGCATATCGTAGACAGAGCTGTTGTGGCAGTTGTGACTCGTTGACACACCGTGGCAGACAAGCCACGGGACGAAAAGTGTGATTATGCTTGCTCAACATGCACGTCGCCGAGGAGCAAATCTGCATCGAATAAGATTCGATACAAATACATCGATGGACGGACGGACGGACAGACAATCGCGTTGAGTCGCAAGCTCAAAGTCCTTTCTGCTGTCAACATGTAATAAGAAGTCAAGGGATAATACGAGAGAGAGAGAGAGAGAGGACACGCGACGACCGAACGCTTCGGTAGAACGCGCGATCGTGAGCTCCCGGCATCAGTGAAAGCAATGGCTCGACAATGAGATGGCGGCGGCCCGAAAGCGCGAGTATTTCGTCTCCTCCTTTCAAGCTGCCTCATCTGCAGAGTCAAGTCAACAGCATCGCAAATTTTGATGTTTGTTGAGTTGCATTGACGATCTGGATTCTAATATGGTTGAGACCGTATTATATTTCTCACCGATTATTAAAAGTCAAACCTGATGTTGATCTCGGGTATCTACGGCTCACTGATGTTTTTCTGTTGTCAGATGTTGTCGGATTCGTAACTGGCCACAACCCCTACCCACCGCCGTTTCCATGGCCGTTTTTATTTCCGTGGCATCATCTCGCCAATTCGTGATGAAACCCAAATCTGAAGATCCTCTCAGGTCGCCACGCAAGGTCTTGAACTTGCTTGTGTGCGTGCGTGAGTTGTGTTGCGGACGATTTCAATGCAAAGCGCATGCGTGCGTGCGCGCAATTGCGAATTGCGAATTGCTTGCTGGGAACAAACGATGTGGACAACTTGGAGAAGGAAGGGACGCAATGATGATGACGCTTTTCTTCATGCAAACAAATATGCGTGGACACCTTGACCGACTTTTCAGTCAGGTTGTCTTGTGGCTGGTGTGCTTTGCTTGAAGCTAACAGTAAAGCTGCGTTATCCAAGTTCTTGTCGAGTCCCTGAAAAGAGAGAGGCGATCGCGCGCGCGTGACAGCCGTGGCCCCAAGTCTCAGTGGGGCCAGTCACGCCCTCAGCTTTTTCTTTCTTCCATATGAGCTGTGGCTGTGATGTGATGGCCAGGTGAAGGTTGTGTGACTTGCTGGTCAACAAGCAAGCAAGCAGGTCAACAAGCAACAACATGCAAGCAAGCACGCATCCGAAAGGCGACTTGTATTGTGCGATGACTGCACGGGGTGCGTGCTGTGCGCCACCGAGCAAAGCAAGCACGACCGCGCTTGCATGTGGATGGAAAAATGGAACAGCCGCAAAAGCACTTTGCACGTGCACATGCACACGCGGCGAGCCCACGGCCTCCCTTGAAACCAACAGAAAGAACGGCTGACCGACGTCCGTGACGACGAGGGCGAACAGAACGACTTTTGGATGAGGACCAACGCACTTCAAATTGCGGCGATCGCAAGTTCGGCGAGCGGGCGTGGTCCGCGGTTCGCGCGTTCGGGTCTGTGATTGGTGGGGTCGGAGTGTGCGGTCCAACTTGTTTCTCCAGCCGCAAGCGGTAGAGGATGAAGCAAAATGGCAAGAACGGAATGGAACAAGGCCCCGCATTTGCAGCTCTCTCAGCATGCATCTGCCGTCTTCAAACGGAAACCTCTCACTTTTGCAGTTGCGCACACATGCGCATTGCTCATTGCTGTTGCCGGCGCGATCTATGCACGGCGCGCGCAGTTGAGACCACCTAAACCGAGCCGTTAGCTAATGGCCCCCGGGCCTCTCTATGTGAATTCAAATGGGTTTCTCTTGTCAAGTGAGCATCTGATTTTGGCCATTTCTGTGCGCGGCCACATCATTCAAAAGTGAGCGGCGAGTGGGTTTGCGCGGCCATACAAAAGCAAAGATAAACGGCAAAACTTGTTGGTTTGCTGTTTTGTTGCTGGTATGTTTGCAACTTGCGCATGCGCGTGCAAGCACGCCTGCGCGTTTGTTTGCCCATGGATCTTGCTGTCAGCCATCATGTCTGCAACTCTGTGTGATTTATCACACACTTTTCTGAAACCACACCTCTTCCCGTTCGTGCTTGTTCTTCCTCCATCTTATTCTTCTTTGCTGGTGGTGGTGCTTGGGAGAGAGAAAGCCGTACCCGTGTGAGGCAAGCAAATATCGAAGCCCGCAAACTCACGCCACGCAAGTCGCGCAAGGACGAGTTGCGTTGGATTCATCCATTTCCCTTTTGCGAGTGGATTCACTCGCGAGCGTTGGCGCGTGCAAGGGAGAAGCATCAATGTGTGGGTCCGACTTTCGCGCATGTTGCGAGGAAGGCGTCATGATGCGCCACACACAACAACAGGCAATCACGTGCGTGCACAGGCAATTTTGTGTGTTTTTTTCGAAACTCATTTCACGTGTCCTTGTTATGCTTGGACTCAAGTGGGAAGGAGGGCAGCACGAATGCCATGAATGCCCGGCCACGACTTGCTTGCCCAGCAACTTGCTTGCCCAGCAGACACAACAAACTCGCATCGCAATCGAATCCAGACACCGACCGACACGCGACCAGTGTTGAAAAATGGCAGTCGTTGCACAAGCGAGTGCCAAAGTGGCCAAAGTGTTTTGCTGGGCTAAAATATGTCACGACCGCGAAAAGAGAGGGAAGTTTTGTCTGTAGACAGCCGTCCTGTCTCGTGCACGCAACTCTCTTTCCTCTCCTCTCCCTTTTGGACCGTGGGACCGGCGGTCTCGCACACCCTGGCGCGTCTATGCGCAAGTTGAGCTCCGCAGCCAAAACGAAACGAGGAGGAAACAACATCTGGCTTTTGCTTTGTTGCCCCGTGCAAGGCAAGCGAGCGAGCAGCAAGCCGAATTGCTGCGTGATGTGATGCGGCGAAAATGCGTCAGCAGGAAGCGTGCAACCCTCGTCTCCGTCCGTCCGGCGGCCAAATTCCCTCCCCCGTCCCTGCTCTACGGCCGCGCGGCCGGCCGGTCCAAGCCAGCCTGCCGTGGCGTGGCGTTCGTGCCTGCCGTCCGCGCGCGCCGTCCATGGACGACGACGACGACGGCGGATCTCTCTCTGGACGCAACGGATGAGTGAAATGAGGACCTTCTTCTCTACGCGCGTGCGCACCCATTCTCACGACGCCACTGCTTTGCCGCCGCGACCGCGCTAAAGATACGCTCGGAGACAGGGCTCATGGCTCACATGGGCCACCACTGAACCCACATGAGACGACGACAACTCGCGACGCGAGCGCGCGACCGATCGATCCGATGGGACGTCGTCGCTGGTCGCCAACGCGCTGCTTGATCCAAAGATCGTCCTGTATGGTGTGTGTGTCCCATGGAGTGAGCAGGGACCGCTTATCGGCGTCGTCGTCCTTGCCGCAATAGCAATCCATCCGATCGTGCGTCAGGCAGCGCGAGGAGCCTGAGAGCTGGCGCGGCCGCCTTCTTTCTCTGAAAT
This sequence comes from Globisporangium viniferum, assembly GCA_023333705.1. Taxonomy (NCBI): domain Eukaryota; phylum Oomycota; class Peronosporomycetes; order Pythiales; family Pythiaceae; genus Globisporangium; species Globisporangium viniferum. Next base: position 4,260 of record JAASFI010000945.1, on the reverse strand, counting down.
GCAATGCCGTGCGCGGCGTCCCCGTTTGCTCAGATGCGCCGCCATTACTTCTCTCTCTTTTTTGGTGCGCCGCTACTGGCGTTTCGAAGCGAATGGGCCGTTTCGCGCGCGAGGAGGAGCTCACAGTCGCTTGGGAAGAAGAGCCATCTTGCTGTTCTGCTGTTCTGTTGTCAATATGGATCGGATGAAATCAGGCGCATGCGAGTGCGTCATGCGCATGGCTTAAATAAACAACATGCTCCCGATATTCATTTACTCCAGCATACACTACGCTCGCTACTACATAGATCTTCCCGCCGCCCTCATCCTCCTCCTTCCTGCCTTTGTCATGGCTTCCTTCCTTCCTTCCTTCATTCTGTCTCTGCTGCTCGCTGTCATTCCCATCAATCGCAATAGTTCTTTGATTTATACTTAATGGAAAAACAAGATCGCAAACAACAAGCAAGCGCTCGTGGCCATTCTACTTCTCGAACGGCGGAGCGTCTTCCTCTTCTTCTTCTTCTTCTTCTTCCTCTTCTTCCTCGGCTCGAGACGGCGGGACAGGGGGGCGGGCGGGCGATGGACGATGGACGACGGGCGCTCTCTCATGCGGTTCGTTCATTCGATGCGCGCGCCACTTCTCCTTCTCGCAATGCGCTCACTCGCTCGTCCGTGCGTGCGTGCGATCGTGCTCGGCGAACGACCGACCGCAGACGATACGAGAGAACGAGAGAGATGGCAACGACCGTCACACGATCGACCGATCACCTTCGCATCACCACCACGACCCTCTACACCACTCCACTCCACTCGAGCCGACTTGATCTCAGCATTGCGTTGCGCGCGCGCTTCCAATTGGCGCCGGACGGGATAAAAAATACACAACGAACAGCCCTTGACGACGCACTCTAATCGAAACCCGGACACACCAGCGCGAACGCTATACAACAAACAACCACGACGCGGCACCTTCTTTCCACCGCGCTCTTCTTCTTCTCAAACGCCACAACTCGACAAGTACGCGCCACGCGTTTGCTGTATGCATCCCCACTGGCGACTGCAGCGAGCGAGCGAAGGGGACAAAAAGTGCGTCTACTGCGTCTTCGTCCTCTGCTCGCAATCGATCGACCCTCGAGGCCCTTCCATTCGGGCGCCAAGCTTGCGTTCTTTCGTGGGTGTGGTCGACCGGCTTCTCGCTGCGATGAATTTCCTAATACTAACTGCTGCTCGATGGCGCGCGGTCTATGACGGACCGGCCCCCAAAAAGTCGGGGAAGTCGAATCCGTCCGAGTCGTCGGTGTCCGGATCATCGGGCTCTAACACTTTTCGCTTGATCTTGGGACTCCTGCGAATGAAGTCCGCGATCACGTCTTCGTACTGCTTCAGGCTGTGGTGCAGCTCGCACACGCAGCAGTCGCACCCTGCGTCGTGCTGGTTGTCGTTGATCAGCGCCGCCATCTCTTCAGGCGCGTTCGGGGCCGCGAACTTCATGAGCACTGTGCGCCAGTTCTGGTAGATCTTGACGCGCAGCTCGTGCGCGACCATGCGCGCCTCCGGGGTCATGCTCAGCGCCATCTCCGACACTTGGCCCGAGAAGCCCTCCATCATCGCCAGGTAGTCCTCGTGGCGGCTCTGCAGGCTCGCGAGCAGCAGCTGCTCTTCATCCGACCAGCTCTCCTTCATCGTGATCAGGATCTCCTTCACATCCTTGGCCATCTCCATGCTGGACGGACGACGATCAAATACACCGGACTGTGTGTGTGTGGTGTCTTTCTTCTTGCTTGCTTTCCGATTGCTGACTGACGTGCTTCGCGGCCAATGGGATCAGCGCGTCGTCGTGCGTCGTGTCAATGCGGTCGATGCAGGCAGGTGCAGTACAATGCAGTCAAGCCGATTGCTGGTCGCTTGTAGCTCTTGGCGTGGCGTGTAGCGTGTAGCTGCTGGGCGAGAGCTGAGCTGGTTGCTTGCTTGCTGCTTGTGCCGATGCGCGCAATTGGAAAGTAATTCGCTTTCCGGGCGTGGCGGCTTGCGTGAAAATCCAAAAGTACGCTCGCAAAACCACGGTAGAAAAGAGCATTCAATTTGGGTGAGAAAGATGGGCCGGCCGGGGCTTGCTTGCTTTGCCTTTGCCTTTGCCTTTTGCTTCACAAGGTCCAAAATGGGCTTGCAAACACACGCGGAAGCGTACCGTAGGGAAGGAGCGCTCTCCGTACTGTATGTTGAGGCGAAAAAGGCTGGACCGTCTTGAAGCGGTGGGCGCCTCCCTGCGAAACTTGATGCAGAAAGAGGGCGTCGCGATCAAGTCTCACAGGACTTCGACTTTGGCGGAAAGAAGCGACGTTGGCACTCGGCTAAGTGCGAGGATCTGATGTGCTTTGGCGCCACAGCCGCACTTAGTGAACAGTTGTGGTGATGAATTTTTAGAGAGAGACGCCCAAACCAAAAACAAAAAAAGCAAAAAAGCGCAGGTGCGCTTTTGTGTGGTGGATTCATTCATTCATTACCAGTAGCATCTCTCAAGAATATGTGTGGGGTTGGCGCCTATTACAGATGGGTGTAGCATGCTGCCATTTGGTGGCACCCCGACGCAGAAACCTGTTAGTAATCACCTCAAGTTTTGTCCCATCAACGCGGAGTCAATCCGGACCACCCGTCCGTCCACCTCAGCAAGCAGGCGCGGTGTGGATCAATCAACACATCATCATGACGGTCAGACAGCTTTCTACTGCTGTAAAAAAAATAGACGCGCGGTGCGAAATGCTCTCGCATTGAGCACCACTTGATACTGGAAGAGCACACTGGTCAATCATTCATTACTTTCAAACAGCGTTTTGATACTTATTGCCCAACATGAATCGCTGCTTTGTGCGAACCTAGTGCACTCTCGGCCACAATTAGGCTTTTGGCGGGGTATGCGTTTTGCAGGGGACTAAGAAGTATTTTCGAAACCGATAAACCAGGCGTCAACCCCTTCCGCTTGCTCCTCTTCTTTCTCCTCACTCTTGCGCTCGAGTTGCTCTTTGATCCCTCCGGCCCCTGTGTGTGTGTGAGTCGGCCGGCCTTTTGACTTTGCACACACAAAAAAAGGAACAAACTCCTAGCCCTATCCGCAAAAATCAAATTTGCATATTTCTGATCGAGTTGCAGCGCGCGCTGATTGGCGGAAACCGCGTCCGCAAAAAACGAAACAAAAGGGAAGATCAGATTTGGCTCCCTATTTTGGTTAACCTTCTTTATTTTCTGGGCTCAAAATTGCTCACAAATTGCTTCGACTAACTTTTGCAACAAAAAAGAAGTAAGTCGAACGCTTTCCAGTGTATTGACGAGTTAATCCTGTGCTCCTCGTGCTGCTGGTTTGTTATGTATCTTGAACTCTAGCTAAAAAGTATCTTCATTCATTCTCAGGTTTGAGGGGATCTCGTTTTTCTTCATGGCAAAAATTGTGATTCGGGATCTGCCTGCCACATGGTCATCTTCTCGTCACATTTCCACACACAGTCTCATATTCTCGCTCGCCCTCTCTGCGCAAGGACACCTGCTGCGCATGCTCCCCTATTTCCTTCCCACTACCCTTTCTCGTCCAAATCTTTTCAAAAAATGCCGCGCGAGTCTATCTGGGATGTTAAATGTGGTGTGGAGTTGTTGTTGAGGTGCATTTCTTTTTTGTAGACCTCTCTCTTCGCAGAATTTTTTTTTTTTTTTTTTTTTTGGGGGGGGATAACTTGCGAACCCCTTTTCCTTCCTTTTTGTGTGTGGCCACTTTCTGTGAAACATGGATGGCTTCATTCGTCGATGGAAAGAGACACTCGACGCGATTGTTGTTGTTCGGTTTTGCTCTCTCGCGCGACGCTTGCTCGCTCACTCGTGTGGGGTGTCGCGCAAGAAATACGCTATGAATCGTGGCCGGACCAAATGCACGGTAATGTGTTCATATTCCCGCTAGGAATAGCGTGAATTTCATTTCGATAGCAAGCGAGCGAGCGTGTATGAGAGCTCACAAGCCAAGGCCAAGGCGAGGACGTCTGACTTTGCCTGTCAAGGTCTTGCGTGGGCCTCGTCTGCTACGATCTGACAAAACGTGCGTACTTTCACAACCGCATGACCAGAATGTGCGCCTAGTCGCCCCAGCGCACGCCCACCACTATACTGTGGCTGTAAAAAGTCTCCGCACCCTCTCCAAACCGATGTATTTTTCGGTCTTGCGAAAAAACGATGAGAGGTATGAGCAAAAGAACAGATGCATCGTGTTGAACGGGTTATAAGAAGCTGAAGGCTACTTTG
>JAASFI010000944.1:0-13557 GCA_023333705.1 Globisporangium viniferum | reverse complement strand
GCTTCTTCTGGCTGCACCGATAGGGTGCGCCTAAGTACGGCGAACCTTTGGTTCAGCCTTAAAGCAATTGCGTGTACTTACGTACCGCAGAAATGGTTAAGTTGTAGCGGCACAACTTAACGTGTAACGCCCCGTTACAGGCGGACTCGATGAGTTCACAACACAGGAAAATACAATAAACCTATCCCTACGCATGTGTGTTGGATGGCACCTTACAATCACATTGTCGAATGCTGTGATTTTGTTGTTCAATAGGGCAACACAGCCTCCACAAAGAAAATGTAAATCAACCCACCCTTTACGAAGGCGAGTAGATGAACACTATGGGCGGGTTGATCGCCATTACCATGAAAGCTCCGACAATGGAAACCTCTTCCTGCAAGCCATCCGACAAATCAGAGAGGGTCACTGTTTATGATAATATTACACAGAGAGGTACTCTGTCACTCACTGTACTACTGCACCCACTGAACCGCTTTTAGTGGGTGCATTCAAATAAGTTCAGAGGAAGGGGGAGGGGAGATCATAGATGGAGCTTTGAGCTGAGTTGAGTCAAACAAATTATTGGAGATCAAAAGCACTTGCATTACGAAATAAGATGCAACACGCAGACACACAGAGTCCTGTCTACAAAATGTATGGGGAACGGTCACTTGAGTGTTGCTGCGGCAGTTTCCAAAGTGAGCTGCCGCTGACTCAAACATCACCCGGTGAGTGGATCGTTTCGTAGCCAGTCAGTTTGGCACGGGCCTTTGTGGCCACACGAGCCGTCACTGCTGAATTTTGGGCCAATCAAATGCTCTTCCTACTTATTATTAACCAATCCAAATTGTTTCACCAATTCAATACATTTATCTAGTGAATTGCCTAAAACAGTAGTGCTGTCTTTATTGTCTCAAAGACACCGAGACCAACACAATGTTTGGAGTCCATAGGTACAACGAGAGCGTCTGAAATGCTCTCGCTGGTGAGAAAAACGAGAATAACAGATGGTGACTCGAAACAGGGCAAAACATGTCGGAGCAATGTGGTTTCGACCCGGCAAATGAGGGCGCTCGCCCGTGTGAAGAGGTCACTAAAAGGGTCAATGATAGGAAGAGAAGATGATGAGATGAGGGGCCACAATTTTAAACAGAAAGTGATAAGATGAGCCCCATGATTGGAAGAGTGATTACGCCACAGTATAATTGCATCTACAAACAAATAAGCACGCTTGATCAACTCACATCGCGCTTAAAAAGCAGTGAGTGGTCGCATGCTCACCATCACTTGCGCCAAGGTCACTGAGCTTTCGTTCTCGCTTTTTTCGACTGCCCGGTAAGCCGTCCGCCCACCGACTCCATTCTCGACTACAAGTGCGTGTTTGTCTGTCAGATGCCGCCCCTGTCATAGCGCCAGTCAAACTTTGACTGTGTGCAGTATCGCGGTTAACATTGTTGCTCTGCAAGGAAGTCAAATTTTGCGTTTGATGCTGCATGTTACCATTACTGTGTGCACTTCTTGAATTAACATGCGAATATATGTGCGTTTGCCACCAAAGATGCTGTCTTCACTTGTGCACTTTTTGTCTATAGCATGCGAAAATTGCGGTCAATTGTGCTGTATTCAAATTACTTACGGTTCGAGCTGTTGTCCACCTTAGCTTCGTACTCGATTTACGTCTTGCGGATCAACGCGCGGCGCTCCGTCTCGAACTTGGCGATCAGTGTCTGCCACAGGTGCGATCTCGGCTCCCACGTTGGCTCCCAGTCGACCAAGTAGGACGTCGCCGTGCGTTTGTGTTTGCGGTCGAGCACCTTGCGCACGCTGTGCAGCGCCTCCTCTGCGAGTCTTCCATCTCCGACAAACTCCGCCTCGTTGTCGATGTCGCTTGAGTTGTCACTATAAGTAGCGATCCATTTCTACAGGATGCGGACGCTTGATGTTCTTGATGTCTTGCAGCGACAGCGCCTCAAAGATCACAGGGAGCGCTTCCGGAAGATGCTGCGTCACAGAGTCTCGTTCAAGGTAAGTTGAAGGTGTCGGATTGCTTCATTGTTGATGTGGATACGCTCGCTCGTGCTGGTCTACCGTTTGGAGGCACAAGGTCCTGCACTCACGGCGGGAGCTGATGCTGTTCTTTGTAGGCTTCGTTATTGATCAATGGCCGAAGATAGAAAGTGAGGCTGAGCCAGCAATAGCGCAGGTGCTGTGCCGCCGTGGCCATTCAACCCCTGCTCGCATTGCACTGGACATCACCGGGTACTCCCTGCGGGGCAGGTTTGATCCCTGTTGTTAGCGTTCGAGAGAAACCGAGTGAAATTCAATGCAAATCGCGTTAATATGTAAGTGTGCGTCTGCGTCAGTGCCTGCTATTTAACCTGTTATCTCGTGTCTATCTTGCGATTTTAGCGGCGATAGATCCGCGATTGCACCGGCGGCACGCAGCGCCTTGTACGCCCTGATCATGTCGTTCAGTGATCTGTCGCTGAGAACTGTGCGCATGTGCCCCAAAACAGGCCCGGCCCCCACTGCGTTCAGGGTCACTATTTGACTGAAATCAATATAGAGCACTAATCAACCACTCATTCAATTAGTGATAATGGATTCTTGCGGATAGGTTCAGCAATAGGGGAACGAGTGACCAGAGTGAGAGAACTTTTCCGAACTGAAAACCTTTTTTTGAAGTCTGCAGGTGGAACTGGATCGTGTGAAGCGCTCGTGTTGTTGTGAAAGGCACAAAAGCGGTTTTGGATGAAAAGGTAGTGACTGGAGCAATGTACTTTCGACCCGGCAACTTTAAGAAATGGTCACATTCGCCCTCTGAAGGGGTCGCGAAAATGGTGGATGATAAGAAGGAAAGCGGTTTGAAGAGAGATCATCTTTCCCTACAAATCATCAGAAAAAATGCTTTTCAGTACCGCCCGTATGCATACTAGCCTTGACCATTTTGAATGCACACAATGGCTAGATGTTGGTGGACGAGTGCCGACGCGCAACAGCCAGTGTAAGGGCACCGTTTGCCGTCCATCAATTTCCACTCCTAATTTCACCATACGGTGGACTGTCGATCAAGAGAATTCGCTCCTTGCTCTGTTGGCACGACGTATCGCCTCTTTATTAATCCGCGTTACTGAAGCGCGCTCATGCATGTGCTTTACGTGAGAGTGTTCGGGGCCGTCGCCGCCCAGTAAATCCGTTCCAAAGTGCCGTATCTGGAATCACGCTACCGGCTCGTCCGTGGCTCCATTGCGATACGGAGATTGAGTCATGAAGAAGCCGTCCGACTCTTTAGCCTGTACTTTCGAGTTCATGAGCTGTTCTCTTCCCAAACTCGATCCGCCCTATACGATACGCCCCAGCTCGCTCCGCCCCTGCTCAAGCCGCCCCAGCGCGCCACACTGAGAATTGCAGGAGAGAAAGAGCGAGCGTCAACCTCGTGAGACTAAAGCGCAACCACTAAATACGTAAAACGTATTAGCCCTTTCGTGATCAATGGGGTCAATTTGAGCCCATACGTTTTTTTAAAACAAAAGTGGGTGTAAAATTTGAAGGTTTAAGGGGGGCAATTTGACCCCTTTTGCTTCTGGACCTACCTCAATATATTTCTGACAATTACATCACGCAAAAGCATACCACTGTAGAATGAGACAGGAATAAATTCGCCTGAATGAGATCGTATCTGAAACATGCATGATTTGGTGCATCCCTGAAATTGGAATGCAAAGTTTTATCATGTAAATTTCTACATATGACTGTTGTTTTGGAAACTTCTTCGGTTTCTAGTTCCACTTATGCACATATCACTGCGTTTTTGCAGTCATCAATGAATGTGTGTATGAAAAGAAGGGAACGTGATCGAGGGAATAAACAATGGATAAATAGTGTAATCTTCAACAAGCATTAACTTGCTAACATTTAGTATGTGTAATGGGCTGAAACCAGCCATTATATGAAGGCGAATCTGTCCTCAGATCTAGTGTGGCGCACACCACCTTCAGCGTGCATTGCGGAGGCAAAGGACATAGGGATTACGGTACAACAAGTCCCTGCATGCACGTGTGACGTCATCTGATGACGTCACGAAGGTTCTCTGTACTATTCAGTGCGGAATATTCTTCACATGTACTAATCAGTGCAGAGTGACCGGCATTCATGTACTAATCAAGTACAGAATGATGGTTCCTGCTTGGGGAACTTCGGTGATGACGCAGGCGACGTGTCACTGCGGCTTGAAGTGATGGCGCGAGCCAATCACTTCGCAGGGAGCTTTCCACAGGGCCAAGTCCAAGGTCCTACGGGTTGAACCTCGCAGTGTACCCAAGGTTTTATATATCAGTTTAGTAGGTTTATTTCTGCATCGGTAGGTTTTATTCATAAAACCTCTAGGAGCCCTTGAGGCTAAATAGGAGTAGCAACAGGAACCATAACAGCATTTTAATTCAGTTGCCATTTTACCTCCAAACTCTCAAGCGCCCCCCAACGTTTCTTCGTCGCGGTTCAGTCTCCTCTTGAGTGAGCTGAACAAGGGACTTGGCATAGTCCCATTACAAGTGTGCGCATGCGCACACGTCATCATTCGAGACAGTGCGCTCAACTCCTTCTGAGCTACAATCTTTTTCGTCTGGATCCACGTCTGGATCGACTGACTGAGTCACGATAACTGGACTGCCTGTCACAGTACGGCGGTGTGCGGAGCTCCCTGCTCCTGCACTGGCTCTCTCGCCGGTTGGGCTCACTGCCACAACGTCAAATCTTTCTGCTGGGCTCGCTGCCACAGCACGTCCTCGATTACGCACTGGGCACACAACCACAGCATTTTGTCTTCGAGCTGGGCTAACTGCCACAGCATTGCCATTGTCCACAGCGGTTACCGCGTGGAATGACTTGGTCAAGTCTCGCTCGCCTTGCGGCGAGGAGCTTCCGATTGTGCGCGCGCGCCAATCGATCCAAGGATGGTGTTTCGCCAGTCAAGGCGTGCCGAGAATGAGGTCATATCTTAAACCCATCTCAAGCACGGCAAATGTTTCTTTGCATACAAAGTCGCAACATTCGAAAGCGAGTTCGACAAGAACTCCCTCCGTGTGTATAGTCAAGCCATTGGCAAGACGTATTATCATGTTCTCTCGCCTGCCATCACTGGCTAGGCGCTTCCACGTGAGCGGGCTCCTTTCGAGCGCCGCTTTGGATACGAAATTCTCAGACGCTCCGCAGTCCACAAGAAGATCCATCCTTTCTTCATAGCCCTTAACAAAGGCGTTAAACACCAACATCTTGAACGAGGCTTCTCACGAAGCTCTCCAGGGACTAAGCTTCCCATTTGCACGACTCTAGAGGTCGGTGACGCCGAAGCTCTAGAGCCCACCGTAGTAGAGCGTCCAGCGTCTACTGAGGTGTTCCATTTCCCTTTCGCGTCACAGCGGAACGGCCCACTCGTTGAGTGTGGCCACTGCGTGACATTAGACGTCTATCCGGCTGACCCTCAGCTCGGGATGGTGACTGTCGTGGCGCAGGACACTTCGACTGATAGTGTCCGCGTCGACCGCAATTGAAGCAGGTAACTTCGGCGCTGCTCAGATCCATAGGTGAAGGACCACCATGGCAGCGCGGGCTGGGCGTGACCGCTCGATGGTTGCTCAGCCCTCCGTTAGGGCGAGCAGAGTTCCACTCAGGCCGTGAGACTCTGAATGATTGCTGTTCTATGAACGCAATTCGGATGGCATCCTCCATCGTACTCGGTAAATTCCGGTACTGAACTTGACGTGCAGGGCCAGCATTGAGTCCGTTCAAAAACGCAGGCACTTTCGTAGACTCCGGCAACGGATTAGTCGTGATGACTGCGCAAATGCTTCGCATCTCCTGGACGTAACGTTCCAGCGAGAGCTTGCCTTGTTTCATCGCAAAGAAACGGCCTTGAAGCAGCACTTCATTGTTTGGAGGCTGGTACATAGCTCTCACTTTCGTGCGGAAAATTTCCCACGTCTCAAAAGCCTCTGGGTCCGCAAAAAGTGTCGAATATGCCCATTCAGGCGCACGACCACGGAGGTTTGAAATCGCGAAGGACACCATTTGCTCGTTGTTGTCAATGAGCTGGGCCTTAGCACTTCGTTCCACGGCGAGCAGCCAGTGGATGAGCTTGTCAACCTCAGTGCCGTCAAACTTAGGAGCGTCAATCTTGACAGCTCGGAGACGGGCGCCTTGGGATGGAAGAGGAGCAGCAGCCGCACTCGATAACGAGGTGGCTGCGCCAGCCGCAACATTAACCACTCGCTCGAGCGCTTCACTCGACTCAGCAGCCGAACGCAGCATCTCTGCAGTAAGACTTGCGGTGGTTTGCAGTTGGGCTTGCATCGTTTGCTCTCCCTGTAGCATCTGAGCATTCGAGAAGGCCTCGAACTGCTCTAGTCGGCCGAGGTGTTGCTCAGGCGAGGAGGCAAGTAACTCAATGGCAGCTTGGTCACCAAGCGCCGCCACCATGCGTTCTAGCACACTCCGGTGTTCAGCCGAGAGGTGGCGGAACAGCGATGGGTCAATCGGCTGCATTTCGAATCCTTGAGGAAGCGATTCAGGCAGAGTCTCTGCCGGGTCGTAGATTGACTGCGAGTGCTACCAGTTGTAACCGGGCAAGCCAATGCTCGAGTTACGCGACACGGTGCACAGAGTGAGGAGGCGTGTATGGACACCTTCGCTCAAGGACTCGTGCGCAAATGCGTTGCGTGCTCCCTGCACAGCAACTTGGCACAGTGATTGGCTCTCTGAGCTCAATCCAGATTAACCTTGGGACCTCCAAGGTAATCTGTAAAACATCACTCCAGATTCCAAGACCGGTCGCCAGATTCTGTCTGCAAGTTTGATCATTGTGGACGAAGTGCCAATGATGCACCGACACGTGTATGAAACCATGGATCGCATTATTCGCGACACCATAAAGCAGGAATACTCAAGATTGCAAGGTGTTCCATTCGGTGGCAAGGTGTGGCAAGGTCGTTGTGATGGGCGGTGACTTCCGCCACATGCTTCCAGTCATACAGAAGGGCACACGCTCCATGGTGGTGAACACGTCTGTCAATCGCAGTGCATTTTGGTCATATCCAGTTATTCAAGTTGAAGACAAATGTTCGCGCGGCGTCCGACCAGCACCAGTGGAGTGCGTTTTTGTTTGCCGTCGGAGAAGGCCGACTTGAAGCAGAAATTTCGGTTCCTCAAGGGATTCGTCAGGTCGCGACGCTGTCAGAGTTATTTCGCGGTATGTACGGTGATTTCAAGAGGCAGCGATGCAGACTATATTGACGCCGCTCAGCGAGGACGGTATGAGAGTCAACTACATGATACTCGGCGTGTTCGCTGGTGAAGTGATGGAGTATCCCAGTGTCGACATCATTCCTCCGGTGAAGTCGACAACATTTCCCTGTACCCAACTGAATTTCTCAACACAATCGACGATGCGACAATGCAGTTGTACAAGCTGCAACTGAAGATTTGGTACATGGTGATTTTACTTCGCAATTTGAACACTATTTAAGGCCTCTGCAACGGAACAAGACTGGGAGTGAATGGATTCTTTCCGACAATGCTTCAAGTCACCGCCGTCAGTCAAGAGGGGGGTATTTTATGCGAAGACACATCTGCTCCCACGCATCGCGCTATACCCGTCGCAGTCGAGGATTCCGTTCCGATTCAAGCATCTCCAGTTTCCGGTGCGACTTACTTTCGTGATGACAATCAACAAAGCACAGGGCCAAACACTCGACATCGTTGGATTATACCTACCCAACTCGCTCTTCGCCCACGGATAACTCTTTGTCGCGTTGTCAAGGGCGCGATCCGGTCCTTCAGGGATTATCTACTGTGATGGCGGAGTGAACAACGGCAAGATAGCCAACGATGTCTACACTGAAGTGTTTCAGTGGCGAGCGCCGGATCACTGAGGGGGCATTAGAGTAGGTATGACGGTCACGCTGAACTAATCACCTCCCAACTTGCACTTTTAACACGTTTACATATTTTAGTATCCGAAAAGGCGAGCGTTGCGAGTGGGTTACCATACTTTGAGAAATATACATTAGTTGAATTATCCAACCCCATCCAGTTGGATGAGAATCGCATATATAGATTACAAGATAACATTCCAAAACCAGGAACTACAACGACTTCATGTCCCTTCCCAAATGGCTACAGTCTCTAAATACCTAAGGCCTCATTAGAACGAACTTGATCCTTTGCTTGTTCAACAGCACAGCTCCATTCAGCCAGTCGCTTTCCAACTTCCACACTGAAGCATCCGCAAACACACATACACACACACATACACACACAGATAGACGCAGGTACTTTACAAGAGAGACGGATGCAGAGCCACAGCAGCCACCCGCCGGTGCCGCAGCAGCAGACCACGACGATGGGCTCGCGCGTTGTTGCTGCTGGCGACGATGAGAAGCTTTTCGTGGATCGGCGTGTACCATCGTCACCCTCGCCGTCATCCTCAGAAAAGCCCTGGAGCCGCAACCACCTGCGGCTTCTCTACCTGCTCTCCAAGTTCGCCATGTTCCCGAGCTTCACGGACGACGAGGAGAGCTGGCTGCGCAACCTGCCGCTGCTCGTGCTCGTCTACGAGGCGATCGTGTGCGGCATCCTGGACTACGACTACTCGCCCGTGTGCACCAACATCGTCAAGAACGGTCAGTCGCGCCGCATCTGGATGAACATCAGCCAGGACGCTAAGGCCGCGATCGACGACCTGCGCGAGCACGAGCTCGTCAAGGCGCTCAAGACCTGCAGCGAGGACTTCCAGCCGTCCACGGCCTTCCAGGTCACGCCGCAGGCCATCGCGGTGCTCAAGACGTTCCCGACGGACGAGAAGAAGCGCATCGACGTGTTCCTCTCGCACAACTCGGAGCCACCGCCGGCGCTGCACTCGGCCAACTCGGGCATGATCCTCTTCGACAGCAACCTGGTCACCATCACATTCGACGTGGCAGACGGCAAGTTCCGCGTCGCGCGCAATGACGGCTCGGTGTTTATATCGCGCGTGACGGACGTGGAGGAGGTGTCGTACGTCTCGAGCCCGTACCTGCCCAGCTGCCTCATGAAGAACGAGGCGACGTTCTCCTCGAACGCGCACAAGGCGGGGATGTGCAAACAGGGCGTGAACGCCATCAAGGACGTGCTCTCGTTCGCGATCGTGCTCTCGAACGTGCGCGTGATGGTCGGCGAGTGGATCCCATTCGGCCCGAACCAGATCGTGACGCTCAACGACCGCTTGGGCTCGCTCGAGCGCTGCCAGGGCGGGCTGTTCACTTCGGAGCTCGACATGAACCCGACGAGCACGCGGCTGTACCTGAACCCGGGGCTGACAAAGATCGCGATCGTCGACTTTGAGTTCGAGCGCTTCACGAACTTCGAAGCCGACATCCACGCGCCGAACGAGGACGGCATCGTGCAGGTCGAGAGCTTCGGCATGCACCTGAACGGCGACGGCACGATCGTCTACGGCATGTACATCGACGCGATCATGGACCAGCCGGCCGAGTCGATCTGCGTCGACCACCTCTCGCGGCTGCTCGTCGACGTGGACCTGGACTCGTCCAAGATCATCGATGACCTGTTGTCCCCGCACCAGCGCGCGCTCATGAACATGCTCTTCATGCAGGACGCCACGTCGCGCAGCAAGTTCAACCTGATCACAGCGAAGGAGATCCTGCCGAAGCTGCCCGTGCGCGAGTACCTGGACCGCGGCGAGAAGGAGAACGAGCTCAAGCAGGTGTTGGGCGAGATCCACGCCGTGTACGACCTGAGCGAGGACGACAAGATCCTCGTGGGACGCGACGGGATGCTGCTCGTGGGGCCGAACGCGAACCAGCACGAGCTGCTCATCGTCTCGTACCTGGCGCTGCTGTCGCGAGAGCTCTTCATCCGGTTCTTCTTCAAGCGGACGTTCATCCTCGACGACATGCTCAACCGCGCGCGCACGTACATGAAGAGCTTCGAGATGAACCCCGAGGCGCTCGGCGGCATGCGCTCGAAAGTGAACCAGTGCTCGCATGACCTCGTGATCCTGGAAGAGATCCTGGGGCTACTGCGCGAATCGATGCGCGCGATGAAGCTCCCCAAGTGCCCCTTGGACGCCAGCGGGAAGCTCTTGTATGAGCAGCTGCAACTGCGCAAGGTGAGCCATACAACACACTACATCCTAAGCAACCTCCCTAGAGACTATCGCCTAACTCTTATTGATCACTGGTTGCATTAGACCCACACAGACCTAGAGATCCGATGCAAGGACCTGGCAAAGCTGCTGCGTGGCTTTCGAGCAAAGCTCAAGCAGGTGCAGAGCCAGAACGGCAACATGGCGAAGACGCTTCTCGAGACGATCGTGCACAGCGTGGAGCGCAACTTGGGGGTGCTCGCCGAGGGCACGCGCGCGACCGAGCACTCGATGGCGTCGTCGTTTGACTTTGTGCTGGTCATCTTCACGGGCTTGCTCGCGTTTGAGATCATCGACCGCATCACGGACGGCGACCTGCTGGGCATCGACGGCAAGACGATCGCGTCCCTCGAGTGGGCGAATGACCTGCTCGTGCACCACATCGTGCAGGTACCGGGGCTCTGGTTCTTCGTGGACGTGGCGTGGATGCTGCTCATCGCGTCGTTCCTCAACTTTGCGATCTCGTTCATCATCGACCACCTCACGAAGATCCACAGCGTCACGTTCTCGCTCTGCGAGCGCGTGAACGTGGCTGCGCTCGAGCACTTCATGCAGCAATGCAAGGTCGTCGAGTCCCGGAGTTCGAACTTCAACGCCGAGCAGAAGATCATCAAGGTCGTCTGGCGGGATACCCACAGCAAATGGCGCGACTGCATCCCGACATGGGAAAAGGGCGTGGGCGTCAAGTGGAACTTTGGCGCGATGCTGCGCACGCAGATCACGTTCGACCTGATCAACAACTTCCTGCTCGAGGTCACGTTCCATGTGCGTTCTTGTATACCCTGACCTAGGGACTAGTAGTACTCCCGAGGGATGCAGGTGGGGCTAACACTGCAAAAAACAAAAACAATGTCTGTCTGCTCTACTACCCAGGGCAAGATCCGATCGAGTCCGAAAGAGCTCTACGACACGCTCATGCAGGAGATGCGAGAGTACGTCTGCCGAATGCCGTCACTCTACGACTGAGTCGTCTCAACACTGTTGGTTGGGATGTTACGATACTGATCTGGTATGTCGTTGTGTGTGTGTTGTATTCTCCTGGTACTATCTAGGAACGGCTGCTTTGACGAGCACTACACGGCGGCGCCATGCGTGCACAAGCGCAACGCGATGCGCCCCAAGATCCGGAAAGACCTGATCCGGAGGATGCTCAAGCGCGGCAACGCGCTGGTGCACCCGAACGCATGATACTCAAGTCTCAGAAGAAAAACGCACTCAAAGCAAGACGCGGAAGTGAAAAACCTTAATGATCTATCGGATGAGACGTGGGGTATGGAGATTCCGTTTGCCGCCATCGCCTGTTATTACGTGAGTCCCTCCTCCTACTGAGACTGCTGGCTGCTGCTGCAGCAAGTGATGCTGTCGTGGCGGCGGTCGACCGCTGCTTGAAGAAGAAGAGGCTTCGTCCTCTCTCAGTGGGGTTTTTGAAAGCGATCGTCGGAGCAGCTTGGTGTCGGCGATGAGAGTTGACGATGTCGGCGCCACTGCGATTCTAAGCGAAGGTTCGCTCTAGAGCAGTTGGCAAGATACGTCAGTACATGTTAGTTAGCAATTTACGTGGAAGGTCGGCTTTGATAGCCACATATCTGTTTGCGGGTGGCGTACCTTGGTGGCACCGTTCCGCTGGAAGACCTTCTCGAGCGCTTGGAAGCGCACTTCGACCTGCCGCCGGTCTTTCAGCGCTTCCAGCTTGTGCTTTCGCGCCACCGCGTGTTTCGACCGGGATGCCGCCGGCAGTCCACCGCCATGTCCGTCCTCTGAACTGATGCCGTCTGAACTGGTAGTGCTGCTATTGGTGCCAGTGATGCCTTTGTGGCAATGGCGCAAGTCCGAGAGCTCGTCTGCGATGGACTGCGACGGCGTGTGCGTGATGGCGTCGAGGATGAAGCGCCGCCGCTCCATCGACAGCTGCGTGTTAATGTCCAGGAACCCTGCGCTTTGGTGCTGTTGGATAGTCAGTCAAGCAAGAGGTGACGCGTCACACAGTAACTCCACAGAAGCATCAGATCAAGCACAGACGCACCTCCATTTTCTTTGTGAGCTGCATGAACATGGCTTCGTGCTTCTCGAGCGAGCTCTTGTTGTGCTTGGCGTGGGGCGTGAGGAAGTCGACAAACTCCTGGAAGTCGATCAGCCCGTTCGCGTCCTTGTCCAGCTTGTCGACAATGTCCTTGATCTCCACGGGGTCCGTCACGATGCCGATCGAGAGCATCGGGTCTTCTAGTTCCTGCCAAATGTAGTATATGCAGTCAGATCACCTACTGAACGATCACCACGTACTTGGTATACTTCTCGAATACACCTCCGCATAGTAAATACCTCCACGGAGATCTTGCCGGAGCCGTCGGCGTCCAGCGCGTTGAACCACTGGCGCAGCATCTTCTTCTGCTCAGCCGAGAATTCGAACCGTCGCTGCTTGGCGTGCTTGCCCAGCCACGCGTTCTGCTCCTGGCGGCGCACGTCGTCCTGGAGCTGACGCTGCTTGGCGAGCGCGTCGTGGTGGCTCACACTCGGGTCATGCTCGGTCTGCCACCACTCGTACCGCTTATAATGGTGCTGGTGGTGGTGATGGCGAGGGTCTTGCGGCAGAGTTGCTGACGCCTTTGCGGGGCTTCGCTGCTGCAGCAGCTCATTGGCGATCGCTCGTCGTGCGTTCTGGACGTCTGCGGCATCGCGTAGTTGCCCGTATCCGTGCCCAGCGTCCATCATTCATTCACGAGAGCCTCACCCCAAGGTGGCGCTGTTTGTTTGCGGTTGAGCGATTTTTCAATCCAATAAATCGCTTTGGGATATCAGATACAGTAGCTAAATGTAGCCATGTGGCCTTAAATAACTACGTTCGAAATACATGAGTTGGTTTGCCGTGGACGGATCCAAAAGGACATCAGCTTGTGGTACATTGTGCGTGCTCAGAGGAGTGCTGTTCTCACGACAGCACGCGTGCATCACATTACGATAGGAAGCGAGCCAGGAAGGAGGAGAGTGGCTCCGGAAGGTTCCTCTGCACTCAATATTACACTGTAATATCGAAACGGAGCACTGTCCACTTTCGACTTTTGAACGAATTTCTTCGTGCCGTTCGGTAGAGTACCCCTCCCAAGTGCACTTGCTCACTTTGGTCCATAAGATTGCGGTATCTTCTTCATTTGGTGGCTTCACTGTCCCGCTGCGTTTGGGTTCGTCAGGCGCATGCGACTCGAGTTCACCGTCACCTCCATCTGCTCGCAGCGCCGCTTGCTCGTCGCGCTTGCACACAAACATGGAAACAGACGTCTCGACCTGGTTTCACTCCGCGCTCCCTACGAACGCTCTTCTGCTTTGTCGACTGTTCTGAAAACACCCGCCTGTACACTCACACACCCGTGCACGCTCGGCTG
>JAASFI010000943.1:0-13573 GCA_023333705.1 Globisporangium viniferum | reverse complement strand
GTGAGAGAGAGGGGGGCAAAAGAGAGAGAGAGAGAGAGAGAGAGAGAGAGAGAGAGAGAGAGAGAGAGAGACCGGGGAGGAGAGGCGACGGCTTCCTACTGTGCGGCTGAAGACCTGCGAATTGCAAACTGATGTTGTGTCACATGTCCGCCCCGCGTCCAGAAGCCCTAAACAGAAGCTATCGTAGCTGATAAAGCTGCGCTTGCTTTCATCCAAGCAGATAGGCTTTGGCTCGCAATTGAGCTGCTCAGCTATTCAGCAGCTACACTATCCAGCTCAAAGATAGCACCGATCTGATTTTGGCAGCTATTTTTATAGAGAGAGCGAGTGAGCGCAGAATTAGATACAATTTAGATTGGGATTGACCTTTTTTATTAGCCGCTGAGCTAAAAAGCTAATGATAGTCTGGCTGGCTGAGTCTTCCTATTGCTTTCCTCCGGCGCGCTGGTATCATATTCGGTTCGCGCTTTAATTAGCAAGAAGGGCTCATGACTAACATGGCCCCATAGGATTCTGAACTCTACCGACGCGGGTGATCTACAGATATCCCGGCAGCAAAGACCACGCAAGTCAGTCATCGCAATATGGATGCGGTAAAGCGCAGGAATTATTTATTTGCGGACGACTCGCTCTGCTATTTTCTGTGTGTGAACTGGATTATTTTCCAGCCCAAATCAAAAAAAGCAAAATTGGATCTTGCTGTCAGGGGGCAAGCGAAAATCTGGATGCGGTGTCGCGCATGCAACTGGACGCTCCGTGTGTTGCGCGCCAGCTGGCACCGCGCAGGTGACCCCGTCCCTACTAAATCACCAGCACGTGCGGCTTCAGAGGACGAGGTGGGTTCTTGACTGTGCGAGTCCAAACAATATGGCGCGTGCTGCTCTTTTTGTGAGCCAAGATCCAGCAGCGTCCTCGACTGGCCGAATGTCAACAACAACCACAAGAGCACAAAAAGAAGCAAACAAGGGACAAACAAGCGACAGTCTCCAGTCCGACCCGCCGCTCGGGGAGGATGGGGGTGCAAGCAAGCATGTCAGTTCTTCCCAGCTGCTGGTGGCGCCAGTCCGAGTTGACACTTGCGACCCTCAAAAGGGCCACTTGTCTGCTTTGTATGTGTGTGCGCGTTTGCAAAGTTTGCTTGCGTTGCGACCAGCAAGTCAGCAACACGCACTCATCTTTTCGCGCATTTGTAACTGGGGGTCCTGCCTCTCTCTCTCTCTCTCTCTCTTCATCAGCTGGACTGAAACGTCCGCAAATGCCCCCTCCGACCACGACCAGCGCAGAGTTTCGACCGACCGAATCTTTTCGAGGTTCCGCTTGCTAAAGCTGATACAAGTAGCAATGTTCGCTGAAGAGGAAGCCTGGCTGGTTGGTTATCTGGTGAGGAGCGTCGCACACGAGATCCAACAGTCAAACAACAAGCAAGTAAGCAAGCAATTGCGACGCGAGACAGACAGAATGGAAAACTAGTGACGACGTGTTCTACTATCACACAGCAGCAGAAGAGAGAAGCAATGCTGGTGGATCTTGCGCATATTGTTATCTGATATGGAAGCCTTCGACGTCGTCTTGTTGACAACAGCGGATCTTTCTCTGAGCTGCGCAAGGAACCAATCTGGACCCGCGTCGTTCCAGTCGCCACTGCCACGCTACATACGCACTAAGCGTGTTGTCGTGCTCCAATTGCTCTCTGTCAGTCTTCACAACTGCCACGCACATCACTTTTCCAATTCCCGCACAACAACTTTGGCCAGTTGGCAAAACGCCACGATCTTTCGCGGAAACACCTGAATAGTGGCCTCGTGCTGAAGGGTTCACTATTCGGATCATCTTGAAGCAATAGGGGCCACTATTACGGAATTTAAAGTAATAGGAACCACTATTTGGGTTTTCTTGAAGTTTGCTTATCTTTGTTCGTTTTTTGCGTTTCTCTTCCTTTTTTTGCGCACGCATTTTTCGCCGCAAATTAAAAGCTCAACAGCTCCACGACACCTCAAGAAGAAACAGAACCAGCCCATGCGCTCCTCCGCTATCGCCGCCCGACTGTCTCTGCGCCACCTGCGCCAGCACGGTCTGCACACGCAACCGCTCGTCGTGAACGACCGCTTCGCGCTGTGGGAACTGCGCCCGGACGCCGACGCGACTGTGAACCCGGATCAGCTGCTCCAGAAGGACCGAGAGCTCCTCGCGACGCTTCCTGCTGTACCCGTGGCGCGGATGCTGCTGCCGGCGGACGTGGTCGGTCCCAACACGTCGCATCCGTTCGTGTACGTGCCTGGCTCGCACGCGCGCGGCGTGGAGGACATCCTCGCTGGAGACTCCTCCTCCACTGGGTACTTTGCGCTGTCGCTGCTCCCGCATGCATCATCAGCTGAGCAGAGTCACGCCCGCAAACCAGTGAATGATCTCCCGCCGAAACCCGCTGGTGCCATCGCGACGCGACTGCTGCTCTCGAACGCGCTCGTGAACATCTGGGACTTTTGCGTCGAGCCGCAGCGAACCTGTGAGCTGCACGAGCACCAGCACCCGTACGTGTTCATCAATCGCTCAAGCGGCTCGACGCGCAATCTGGACGCGGAGCTGCAGGAAAAGGGCGAGACGCAGTTTGCGGCGGGCGAGTTCCGCTACGTGGACGTGAACCCGACCGAGCAGCGCTGCATCCACGCGTTCCAGAACACGGGCTCCGAGGCACTGCACCAGTACGTGATTGAGTTCAAAGATTGAGTTGGTTAAAACAGTCAGCTAGCTGTATAAATCCTACAACTAGTTTTTACTTGGTGGAGTAGTGATTGTTGCATATTGGTAGTCTGCCTCCAACGTTTGGGTTGCGTCTTGGCTTGGGCTTGGAAGAAACAGTCGCTGCCGCCGTATTACTGTTGGCGTCGGTCTCCAGTTGCCGCCCGCGCTCCAGTTCACCAAGTAGCTTCTGCGCCTTCGTTGAGGAGCCCACTGCAGCAGGTTTCTTTGCGCTAATACGCCCGTTTTGCTGTTGCTGCCTGTCGCGCATTGCATATCCATGTCTATACTGTTGCTGGTAATATTGGAGATTTTGTTGCCTCTCTGGACTGCATTGGCTCTTTGCATGTTCCGTACCAACACCACTATCTGCCCAGAGCTCGTGGCTGCGTGACCAGAACACGCGCTGCAGCGACCGGAGGTCCTCGACCGTGAGCTTCTTCTGGCGCGCGCAGTTTGCGAGAACGTTCTCGGCGCTGAGCTTTGCATACGCTGCTGACGCTCTCGCTCTCGCTGCCCTGGCGAGTCTCTTCTCCAGCAGCTCAACTTTGTCTTCCTCTTCGTCGTCGTCATCGTGTTCCTCTGAGAACTGCTGGTTGCGAGCTAAGACCGACTTCGTGAGATGCTCTGCGGTTCCAAATCCACCGCAAAGCAACCCCGAGCCCAATGATGATGAAGTGAACTCCGTGTCGTAGCTCTGATTTTCAAACTCTGCAGATAACAAATCGATCGAGCACTCACCGAGGTTTACGGGAATGATCGGATCTGGTGGTGTTTGAGCTGATTCGTTGGTCGCGTGGGACCAGCGAAGCTGAGATAGAGATCATGTGTTAGTTGGTGCGCTCATTCGCTAGGACGGATACACACAAAGAGAGGGTTGTAGTCGCACACCTGCACGAGAAACTCTGGGACGACCGCCTGCGGGTACCGAACGAGGTATTCTTCCTAATGAAACAGACCGTAGAGTTCACATCAAGCTCAGTTCTCAACGATTGGTGGCATCTCTGAGTGCAACAGAGAAATCATGAAATGTACCTCGTCCGCAAAGTAGAGCGTCCCGACCAGCGGGTCGTCCGGAAAGCTGCTCGCGGGCTCTTCACAGCCACTCGTCACTTCTTTCTTCGGGTGCCGCACGGTCTTCCCCATCGCCACTCGACAGAGCGCCAGGTACTGGATCTTGCCGCTGTTCTCAGTATTGTCCTGTGTCAGCACTTCGCCACGCGTCTCTTCAAACGTGCTGTAGCGACTGAACCTTCGCGGAAATGGTAGCGCTTTCGACTCAGAAACCTTCAGCCTCGCGCGGAACTCGTGCGAGGTGCCAGGCGCGCCGTCCACATTGCCCAAGCTGCAAACAGCATTTCCCAAGCCACTCGATTAGAAATATGCCCAACCAACTATAGGACCTTAAGGTAGTCAAACTCACGTCGCTCGGTTGAAAACCTCAATGTCTTCTGCTGTAGCCACCTGGAAACTCTTTTCGTTGAGGTGCATGCCCCACACGACGCAGTGCTCGATGCTCTCGCTCGGGACAGTGCAGAAAAGCCCTTTGATCTTGACTTCGGACGGCGGCATCGCCTGCGCGAAGCAGTGGAAGTGGTGCAACAGCGGCCGGTTCTCGATCTTGTACACCTCCATCACCTCCAGCGACGGTGCTTGATGACTATGAGAAGAGCTTGTCGGACTGGAAGAACAAAAGAAATTTCGCTTGATGTTCTCGCTCGCGGCTTTCACGCAGCGCTGGTGCTGTGAGTCGGACGCTGGGAGGCGCCACATGCGCACTTGCCCCAGTGTCTCGCTCTCGAGCTGCGTCGCAAAGAGACTGGGCGTATAGTTTGTCAGTGCACTTAGCTACTTTGTGTGCATGGTCAATCGTGTTAATTGGGACCACTGGTACTCACTTGAGGTGGAACAGCAGCTGGGTCTGCTTGAGCAGGTCCTGGTACTTTGCGTCCTCGCGTGTCGCCCAGTGCTGAATGTACATGCGCTCCGCCTCCAGGAGCGCGTAGAAGCGCAATACGCTCTGCATCACAAACTGGTCGTGTAGCTGCTCTAAACGCATGAAGTTGCCCACGTATCGCTCTGTTTTACGCTCACTTGAGGTAGCAGAGGAGCTGCGCAAGGACATGTGGTGACCATGCGCGTTCAGCGTATCGACGCTGTTGATCGCGGTCTGCACGCTCGTCCATCGCGCTCGAGCCTGCTCTCGTCTTACCTGTGTACGTCAATGCATACTCATTACGCGTTTCATCTGTACTACCGTCAACAGTATAGCTGATCATGCAGAAGCGCACCTTTGTCTGCGCTCTCAAGCGTCGCGCCAGCGCGATCTTCTGCGTCCACGGCCAGTTCTGCTGCTCGATCGAGCGTGAAGGCAGCAGCAGCTCGTCCAACAGAAATGGCTGCGCACCGTGTAGCAAACCGCTTTTACTGCATATCGCAGCGCTGTTCACGCGCACGAAGAGCTCTCCGTTGGGAGCGCCTGCTTTTGATGTGTCGTCCATCTTCCGGAAGTGCTTGATGCTGAAGCGGCTGTATTCTTAATTATCACATTTTCGACAATAATGGTATGAAATGTCCAAATTGAAGCTGAAGTCAAGTGTAACCATTTGCCGCTATGACGTTATCGTCATCATCAAATCAGCTGTTGAGCTGCTCGAGCATGCGACGCCGCTCTTCCTCCTGCGCACGCTTTCGCGCCTGGTGGATCCATTTCACGAGACTGAACTGCAAGAAGAGGCGGCTGAGGTAGTGCTGCGTGAGCTTCGCGGTGTGCAGCATCTTGACGCACGCCCGGATCTCCTGCCACGCGCGGCTGAGTGAGCCGTGCAGGTCAAACTTGGACTGCGCTCCCTGTTGCACTTGATGCTCATGCTGCTGTGCGTGCTGCTGGATGTCGCTCAGAAGCCGCTCGATTAGCGCGTTCTGCTTCCTCAGCAGCGTCTTCGTCGCCTTGTTCTGGTGTGAAGCCTCCAGTTGGTAAGTGAGGTCTTCGTGCACGCTGCGCCAATACCGAACCAGGTCTTCCACTTCCTGCTCAAACGAGTACACGTCGATTTGTTATCGATATTATGCAGCAAACACACAGGACAACAAGTGATAAAAAAATACTACAGTTCGTACCCTCGCCACGGATGAGATGTTGGTTCTGCCGACCGAAAGCCGCAGTTCCTGGAGATCCTGTTCTTGGAAAGGCACTTCGGGCAGATGCACGTTAAACAACCGCAGTTGGTACGCGCGCGTCACGCGGAGCAGCGTGTCCAAGTCCAGGAACTCGTGGCCGACGTCGCCAAACACGAGTCTGCATTCGCGGGGCGAGATGCGGCTGTTGGTCACGCTCGTCACGATCTTGATAAACTGGTCAAGGCCGATGCGATTGCTGCCTGTGTCGTAGGACTCGAACGCCTGCTTGTATCGCTGTAGGCGCATTATCCCCACTCAGTGAAAAGTTAGTCAGCTTTGAAAGGGGTACAACTGAATCGGATACAGCATTAAAACCTTGGAAGCCAAATGCGTACCTCGTCGACCTGGTCGCTCATGGCGTTCCACTTGGCGAGGAAAATCGCCATTACGTCGTCCAGCTCCACCAACTTCTTCTCATCAACAAGGCCGGAGTTTTTTCGTTCCCCAGGGACAGCAGCAACAGCGACGACGTCAGTAGAACCAGCAGGCTGACTGTGCGGTCGAATCACAGCAGGAAGCGCGTCAATCTCCTGATGCAGCAGCTTCTTCGCAGATCCCGTGAACGTGAAGCCGAAGAGTGTGTCTGCAGTCGCGCGGACGTGCCTAGCGTGGACGGGACAGGAGCCCTCGAGGGTCTCTTCCAGTCGGTTCTCGGACTTGAAGATCTTCATTTGGCCAAAGAAGATGTGTCCCAGCGCGTGCAGATAGTAGAGGAACACGTCGTAGCCTGGGTAAGAAGAGGACGAGCCATTGCTGGTCGTCGCGAGACCGGACGCAGCGCAGAAGAACGCGATCCGCTGGTCGTCCTGGAACGCCAGCAAACCCTCGACAAAGCTGAAGAGCCAGCAGCCCACGAGCGCGGGGGACTCGTAGCGCGCGATGAAGTAGTCGCAGACAAACGGCGCGATGGTCCAGAGACTCGCGTTGTCCAGCTGCAGGTGGTCCGCTTTGAGGAACTCGAGGCAGATGTCCAGGATCAGCGTCTTGACGTGCGCCTTGGTGAGCTTGAGCGAGTTCGGCTCTCTCTCGGTTTGCTGCCGAAAAAACGCGCGCAGGTACGTCTGCCACATGGACGGCAGGTCCACCGCGAACTGGAAAGGCACAAGGTGGGTCTGTTGCTGCTGCTGCTGCTGGTGGAGCGATGGCGCGAGAGCTGTCGGTTGTGAATCTGAGACGAGCGCAGCAGCTGCGATCTCCACGATCTCCTCTTTCGTCGCGCTGTTGCGATGCAGGCGCTTCTTTGGAGACACTGCTAGTGGTCGCCTGCCTCTAGCTCGTGCCGTTGCTTCCGTCGCTTTCGATTCCTTTGGTAGCTTCTCGTTGATGAAGAACTGCGCGCCTTTGATGCCGTTTAAAGAGCTACTGCTATCATTATCACCACCACCACTGCTAGCAGCAGCGCTCATGATGCTTCGCGGGTGGTACCCGACGCTCGCGATCTGCGGCGAGATGAACGCGCGGAAGACGGTCGCGATACCTCGCAGGTACAGACACTGCTGCATCTTGCGCCGCGTGGACGACTCGCGCTCCTTGGCGCGCGCGAGGTCGCTCGGCGAGGACGAGAAGTCGATCGCGTTCAGGTTCAGCGCCGCCGTGGCGCCGTCGGCCACCGCGTCAAAGATCTTGACCAGCGCGTCGCCGCCCTCGACGTTCTCCGTCTGTATGTACAAAGAGAGAAGATGCGTAAGCCATTCGTTAATTTCCGAGTGTGATACTGCTCCGCATTCAAACCTGGCCGTCCTTAGTCTTACCCGCAGCAGCAGGCTCTCTCGCAGGATCGCGTCATTCGAAGCCGCCGTGTCCACAAAGTAGTGCTTCCACGTATCGATGTGGGACGACAGGATGTCCTGCAGCGCCGTCGGATGGAACTCGCTCAGACACGTCACGAGGTACTGCGACGAGCGCAGCTGGTCGAGCAGGTCGCGGTTCGGGCCGTTCGGGTCTTCCTGGAACACCTCGCGCAGTAAGCGCAGGATCTCCCCCGGATCCTCTTGGGCGATGCGCTCCAGCGTCGCGACCGAGGCGCGCCGCATGAAGTTCTGCACGCCCCTGACGCTCTGCAGCTGCAGCATGAGGCGGTAGAATGAGCTCACGTCGGCCTGCTGGTGCATCTCCTGAAAGAGCTGCTTGAGCAGCTCCGACTGGCTCAGGAACAGCGTCGAGAGCTCGTTTGTGTGCGATGTGAACCAGTCCACGAGGTACGAGCTCCCGACTACCGTGGCGCTGGTCTTCTTGCCGTGTTCCCCGCCACCAGCTGAGAGGTACTCTTCAATGCCCGTGTTGCCGCCCACGCCCGTCACCGTATCAGCTGTCGACGTGTTGGTGCCCCACAGAAGCTGCACGCCTCGGTTCTTCTGCACGAGTGCGTCGAGGTGGTCGCACGCCTTCGGGTCCAGCTTGAGGAACCTCTTGACGGGACCGGCGAACTTGGTGATCGTGAAGCGCAGGATGCCGAGGTTCTGCGCCACGGCGCTCAGCAGGATCTCGGGGCTCTGGTTGATCGCGTTCACGAGCAGCGACGGGTCCTGCTTCTGCCGCTGGATGAGCGTCTGCACGAGCGCGTTCGTGCTGCTGCCGCCGATGCCGTCGTCCTCGAGCTCCAGCTTGGCGCGTCGCTTTTGCTCTCGCGCGTCCTCGCTCCTACTGAATTTCTCGACGATCCCGTCCGTGGGCTCCAGATACGCGCACAAGAGGTCGCACAGGCCACGTTTCGCCTCACTGACGCTGTTTTCTGTTGTTGCAGCTGACGCTTGTGGTTGAGAGGACTCTTGCTGTCGCGTTGCTAAAGAGCTGGTAGTCGCTTTCACTTTCACTTCGTCGTCGTCATCGTCGTCTTCGTCGCACAGCAAGTCGAAAATGTTTTCGCACTTGCGCAGAATCGCCTCGTGGACGGCTTCCAGCTGGTCGATCGACAGGTTCTCCACAGTTCCTCGTGACAAAGCGGTCTTTTGGTGGCTCTGGTGCTGGGACGGATGATGAGATCCGATGACTCCGAGCAGCACGTCGGGGATCGAGATCGCCTGGTGCTGCTGACTGTCTGCTCCACCATTAGCACCTGGTTCTTCTGGTATAGTGCTCTTCGGTGGTCGAGACTGGTGGTTGATGAACGCAAAGTTGGACATGAGGCGCTTGCGCACCGTCATTGTCGGTCGGCGGAACTGCGGTCCTCCGAGCGGCGCCTCTGGTTGGACCATGAGCTGATTTGCTGAATTTAGTTGTCCAGCGAGCAGGTCGCGCCGCGTCGCCTGGCGGTGGTGGTGGATCTGCTCCGCCATGTACGTCTCTTCGAGCGCGCGCAGCACCGCCTTGAGCTTGGTCGCCTGGGTACTACCACTGTTGCTATTGCTACTGCTCTCGTCCGAGTCGCCCTCTCCTGCTTGTCCTTCTCGTCCGTCCTTGGACTGAAAAGACTTAAGCAGCACCTGCTGCTCCTCGACGCTCAGCGTCTGCCAGAACGTGATCACGAGTCGCACGCGCTCCTGCAACACGAGGTTCGCCAGCGCAGACGCGCGCTTGCGCGAGTCGTCCAGCGAGAGTTCGAGTCCGCCTTTGGCTCCTTCTGCTGCTTCTATCTGCCTGGCTGTGGAGCCTTCGCTCTCGATGGTCGCGTCCACGGTCTCCACTGCGCGCGCGGTCGCCATCGTGTTCCAGAGCACGAGGAAGAGGCCGTCGCACAGGAACGGCGAGACCATCTCGGCGATCGCGGTGAGGCGGAGCGACGCGTCCATTTTCTTGAGCGTCTGGAACGAAAGCAAGTCCATTCACACGATTAGAACGCATGCAGTGGCAATAACAGCAATGTAGTACCCTCAGACCAGTGTCGCGGCGATGAGCTGCTGGTTCGCCTGGCCCTCCTTTGCCTCCTGCTCGTCGTGGAGGTCGTTGATCTCCTGTTGTCTCCTCTCGAGCTCCACGCGCTGCTCCGCGACCACGTCCGCGTACTGCTGCTGCGAATGACATGAGATAGCCGGGTCGTAGTGCACGTAGACGGAGTTCCCAAGGCCGCCCATGAGCACATCGCAGAGCAGGGTCGACGCGCCGCACGCGTCCAGTACCTAAGTGACGAGGAGAAGGACTGTTGTGTTCCCTTGTGCACAAATAGAAAACAAAAAACAACAGCCAGAAGAAAACTCACCTGCCGGACGATTTCCAAGCACAACGCCGAGCAAATTCGGTTGGGAGCAGCGTCAGAACTGCCAAAGCGCCCCGCGTCCGAATGGCGTAGCAGCGACTGCCAGATGCGCGTCATCTTGCTCTCTTGAGATCTGTGTGTGTCCACAAACGCATACATACAGCAAACGAGAACCATAGTCAGGTATCAGCACAATCCAATCAATAATGACACACAAACAGTTCAGGCTTCTTTCTACTCACAGCGTCGGCTCGTTCATCTGCGCCGCCCACTTTGCGACCGTAAAGTACAGGATTTCGTCGAAATCGATCGCTTTCTGAGCATGGAGCGCTGGTCCACAGGTAACAGGAGGAGAATGCGCGTTCGACCCTTTTCCTCCTCCATTCAGCTTTGGCAATGCGCCGCTCCCTCCTCCTCCGGCTCTTGGTGGACTCTGGTTGGACGCAGCCGCAGAGCTCCTTCTCGGCGTGCGCGGGCTTTGCGGCTCGACAAAGTTGAACGACGGCAGCGTGAGTCCGACGCCCGCGGCTCGGTCCAGCGGGTCTTTCTTGAGGAACACCCTCCTGCTGCGGCGCATGTTGCCATCTGCTGAGCTGCTGCGCTGTGCGGAACTTGTGAGCGAGTGAAGAAAAGTGTGGAGACCACCATTTTCAAAGAACCAATTTCCGTTCATTCTGGGAAGGCGAGCACGAAACGGTGACGGCGGTTGAGAAGCGAATCGGTTGGCTCATTTCAGGAATAAAGAGCCCTGGCATTTCAGTTTTTCTTTTCATCCGAGTCTTGTTCTTTGCTTCGAGGTCTGCCACAAACCTACCAAGGCACACAGTACAAAATGTCAGCTCCTGGGATCGAACCTGACTGTCATTAACTGGTTAGCTAGCTATCATCATCTCCCTAAAACCAAATTCAATGGTGCGTAGAAACACCCACCCACACCCACGCACCTCCTAATCCTGCTGGCTGCTTGGCCTACTTTTAACTACAGGTTGGCGACCTGGCGCGGCTTGAGCCGCTTTTTCAGCCGCGAGAGCTCCGACTCCATGAGCTCGTGGGACCACGCGCGCAGCGACTCGACCATCTTTTTGCGCAGAAACTCCTCCGCGACCTTGTCCTCCTCCTTCAGCGCGTCGTCGTCGTCCATGTCCGCGTACTCGACTGCCGACCCGTCGATGCCGCCTGCACCACCACCAGCACCAGCAGCTACGTTTCCGAGACCACTAAGGCTACTGCTATTGCCGTTGACATTATTGCTACCATCTCCGCCGCTGCTGCTGATGATCCCGCCGCAGTCCTTCTCCAGAAAAGTCGACAGGTCCTTGAAAAAGCCCGCCATGTCCTTCATGCCGTTGGGGAACACGGAGCGCATGCGCTCGATCGCCTCGGCGTCCTTCTTCACCTTCTCGCGCTCCATGGCCTCGAGCGACATGTTGCGCGCCTGGTTCTCCTTGCGGTTGCGCAGACTGCGCACCCAGCCGTTCGAGCCGCGAAAGTCGTCGATGCCCAGTTCCTCCGCGAACCGCTTGCCCACGTCGCGGATGAGTGTGTCCGAGACTGCCACTTTCTTCTCGCGCGTCATGTCGAACCAGTTCTCGACCAGCCGGTTGAGCTTCTCAAACTTGGACTTCTTGTTGATGTGCTTGGAGCAGCCCGAAATGTTGTCCTTGTAGTACGCCTTCTTGAACTCGTCCTTGCGCTTCAGGATGCGACTCACCGTGCTCTTGTTCAGTCCGAACTGCGCCGCCAAACGGATGCCGCTCATCTGGTCTTTCGACGTCAGCGCGTTGCTGCTACTGCCGCCGCCTTCCTGCTTCGTGCGCGTCGTCGCTTTCGGGTCGTACTGGTACTCCTCTGCGAGCTCAATGAGCCGGATCTTCGTCTGCAGGTCGATGCTCACGTTCGCGCCGCCCTTGCGCTTCTTGAGCTCGGACTTGGACAGCCCTTCCGTGGCAGCAGCGTGCTGCTGCTGCTGGGCCTCCAGTTTCGCGCCAAGGTCATCAGCGAGTCGGCGGTCGTCCGATAGCACCCCGACGCTCTTCTGAAGCTCCGTGAACTCTCTCGTGAAGTTGCTCACGCTCGCAGCAAGCGCGGCTTCCGGGTCGTGCTGGAAATACGATTGCACCGAGTTACTGTCTGCCAGGCTCCCGGTGCCGTGTACACCGAGGATGTTCATCGCGAGGTTGCCCATCACGTGGTTCTGTCGCGCCTGCTGTTGCTGTTGTTGCTGCGCGTGCTGCTGCTGTTGCTGTTGAAGCTGCTGCATCTGCTGCTGGAGCTGGTGTTGGTGATGCTGCTGTTGCTGTTGCTGCTGCTGCTGGTGGTGGTGATGGTGCGCGTGGAACTGCTGCTGCTGCTGGTGTTGGTGCATCTGGTGGTGCTGGTGCGTGTGCATTCCCGCAGACGTTGGAGACCCCGACAGCGGCAGCAGCGACGGCGAGCTCGGCATCGCCAGCGGCGTGAGGTCGTCGTGTCCGTGGTGGCCCGTGGCGCCATCCGCCGACGTCGAGAGCCCGTTGGCAGCCGCGAAGGACTCCATGGAGCTCTCAAAGTGGCTGCGGTGGCTTGCGGCATCGTGCGCGCGGGCCACCGCCTCGTCATCTTCGTCGTGTCTGCCGACCGCTGCGGCCGCAGCAGCAGACGCCTCGTCGTCCGCGCACTCGCTTAGCGAAAGCGACAGGATCTCCTCCTCGCTCGCGTGCTGCCCGGCGCCATTGCCGTTGAGCTGCTGAGGCTGCACTTCCACTGAGCTGTTCATGCTGGATGGATGCGTTCGGCTCGTTCGCTCGGTCGCTCGCTCGTTTGGCTTGGGTGGGCGGTTGCTTCTTCGAGCGCTGGTGGTTGGTAATGAGCAACCGCGAAATCTCCCAACTCTTGGAAACACGGTTGCTTCTTCGAGAACGATGGTTGACATTGTGCAACCGCAGCATCCCACAGCACCCCTGTACAAGAGTGAGGCCGAGCCCAACACCAATTTGGCTCGGTTTTCTCAAAAAGTGAGGCACCAGTTGATTTCTTGAATGGATATCCCTCCATTCAAGATAATCGAGCCAAACGTCAGATGACATCAGAGTCGCGTTGGCAGTCGGTTCTTGTGAGAGTTTGTTCTTGTAGAGAGAGAAACCAGAAATACTCACATCAAAATAATACCAGGCAGATCATAAAAAAATACATCAAATAAAGTATTTGTAGAGCGCATTCCAATATACCACTTGTGTAGCTATTTTCAGACCAAGACCGCAAATGAACCCAGGAAATACCAGGCGATCGACCAGCAAGGCAAGGTCGGCGGAGGAAGCAATCCTCCACACTACTGGACTGCAAATTGCGGGACCGTCATGGTGCACTCAACACATGCGCTGCACTCGCGACGGTAGCTCACCAGCCCATTTGCTCAATTTGCAAAAGAGAAAGAGAGAGAGAGAGAGAGAGACGCTCGGATCACTCATTCGAATGGTCGAGTGCGGGGGCGAATGACTGGCGGGGCTGATGGCTGTGGGAAGGCTGGTTGCCACCTCCACCATTATTGTT
>JAASFI010000942.1:0-13586 GCA_023333705.1 Globisporangium viniferum | reverse complement strand
TGTGAAGAACATTCCGTACCGATTAGTACAGAGAACGCTCGTGACGTCATCAGATGACGTCACACGCGCATGCAGGGACTTGTTGTACCGTAATCCCTATGTCCTTTGCCTCCGCAATGCACGCTGAAGGTGGTGTGCGCCACACTAGATCTGGGGACAGATCCACCTTCATGTAATGGCTGGTTTCAGCCCATTACAGAAGTGAAACCGAACGGTTGCGCATTTTGCTGGAAGGTGCTGAGCGAGTGATTGCAGTCGACCCGGGCCGCAACCCTGTCCTTACTGCTGTCGTGTACAACGATGGCGCTCTCGAGGGCTTACGCTCTCCAGATAACATCAAAAATGAGGTGGTGAAATGAAACCGAGATCGATTTCACCACAAGGCGGGTCACACACATCAGAACAAAATGACCGCGAAATGGATCCGCAAGAGCTCTTCCGTTCAAACCTTCAACAGGAAGGTTGGAACAGCGAAATCCGGCGATCTGGCTGTCATTCGCGAGCATGTTCGCTACGTTCTCGCGAATTGTCGAATGGTGTTGGAATTCTACGGTGCGCAGTGGTTCAAACGCTTGAGGTGGAAAACGTACATCCAGACACAAAAAACCTACGAGACGATCGTCGCGGATCTCAAAGGCGGATGCAGGAAGGCTCTCGTGATGTGGGAGACGCTCACTTTCCTGCGAGCGGAAGAGGAAGCTCGGCGGTGCCCACGTCCACACTCCGCAAGAAGGTTGGCGAGCGCGTTACGACCGTGGACCAAGACGAGTATCGGACTTCCAAGCTGTCTTGTTGCTGCTATCAAGTGATGCCAGAATTCATCACCGCGACAGGAAACCGACCCTGGACGCTGCGCGTTTGCGAAAATAACGAATGTGCACGCAGCGTTTGGGACCGTAGCGTGTCAGCAGCGATCAACATTCTCAAGCTGTTTCGTGCCAGAGCGAGAGGAGCGCAGGTTCACACCTGGTTTGCGAGAGGCAGCGTCATCGACGAGGACCAACTGAGGTAGCACTCGCACGTGAGAACAATCATTGCAGTCTGAACCGACATGCAAACGGGGGTGGAATTGCGCAGAATTGCGCAGCAAGGAGCCGCCGTGTACTATTTACTTCAGTAAATGTACACGTTAGTGCATGTGTCATTAAATAGAGGCACCCGTTCGAGTGCCACTTCCCATGCCTTCTTGTTTTGACACATCTGAGGATTCCAAAAGCCAAAAATGCCGGTTATTGACGACACGACTGAGCAGCTCCAGCTGAGCAACCTGCCGCCCGTGCTGCTCGCGCAGGCGCTCGAGTTCACGGACCTGCGCACGCTGCTGGCGCTCGAGTGCGCCTCTGTGAGTCTCCAGCAGCTCATCCGCGACTTCCGTGCGTGCAAAACCCAAGGCGCCTACTTCTTCACGCCATCGCAGCTTTCTTAGTGGATCTGAACGCTCACTTTCTCTCTCTCTCTCTCTGCTGCTCTCTGTGTGTGTATGGGTGCTGCAGATCTATGGAGAGAGTTGACGCGCCATACGACGTCTATCGCCAAGCAAGTGGTGTATGGAGATATCGACGCGCACAGCTGGAAGCGCGTGGTGCGGCTCGCGGCGCTGCCAGCGGAAGCCGGACTCCAGCTGCTCCACGAAGTGCGCGGTGCGTGTGTGGGCATGCATGAATGAGTGCAATTTTAATTCATAGGAGTCCTATGCAATTGTGTGTGTGTGTGTGTGTGTGCACCTCTGCTAACTACAGTGCCTTATTATCATACATACGGTTGCTCTATGTATACTTGCAACAGATTGCTCGTCGGTGGACAACCCGGGCGAGAAACCCGAGAACACGCTCACGCGATCGTCCTGCGAGCTCGAAGTGGACTTTCTGTCGCGAAGCGTGCTCGCGCACCAGTCGCTCATCTTCCTTGAGTGGGCGCAGCGCATCCAGCTCCGGTGCGGCTGTGCACGGGGCAGCGCCTGCTACTGGAGCACGTACGAACCCTACCGAACGATTGTGAAAGTTGGATCGCAAGTGACTGGGCAATTTCTAATCCAACCGCCGTGCGAACCTGCTGTGTATGTGTATGTGAAGCGCTGCATCGTGGAAGCACTCGAGTCGAGACTATATCGAGTACAAGATGAACCCAAACTGCCTCGTGAGCAGCGTGCGCGTGTCTCCCTACCGCGTCTTCTGGTACCCGGGCAGCCCAACGTACTCGCCGCTGCAGCTGTCGTTCACGTTTCATGAGCTTCTGGTCAATACTGACGGTGGGGAGGCGAGTGAGACGCTCGGCCCCGCGATCTACGAGTCGCCAGTGTACGATGCGATCAGCGATATGAAGGTACGAAATGGCTCTACTTCATACGAGGGGCATCATCGTCATTGACTCTGTGGACTGACTATACGTGTGCTATGTAGCTGCAAGAGTTTGAACTGCCGCGCAAAGTGTTCTTGCGACAGGGCGTGCTGCGCCTCAACCTCTTTGACCGACAGCAGGACCTCGGAGCTGAGATGATGCAGTGGCATCGCGACAACTCGCTGCCGCCGTTCTACATCTGCCTCAGCTACGTCGGCGCCACGGGACGCGTCGCCACCGAGTTATAAGCTGACTGAGTCTACCTAGGGTCTCCAAAGCCTCCGTCCTCCAAGTCTTCGTGGTCTTCTCGCTCTCTATCAGTGGGGTGTGAGTGAGTCTTGGGGACCAACAATGTACAATGCAACAAATGACAATCAGAATCTCATTGAGTGGTTTCTCACTGGCCCCCAGGCTATCCTTGAAAGCAACCGTGCCTCTCTTTTTATACTTCCATGTCCAGGCATTCCAAGAAGCGCATTTGGTGACTTGGAGCATCGCCATCGACCATGCAGTACGAGGGCACCAACAACAACAGCGCATCGACTTTCGATCGAGGCTCGTCAGGGATGACGAGGAGCATGATGGGTAGTATGAGCTACCAGAACGCCAAGCAGCTCCAGCCAAACTGTGCATCGTCTCCTGCGATCAACTTAGAACACACGATCGGGTTCTCAGCGAACGTGCCGAATGCGATCCACTACCACCCGTCCGGTAGTGAGTACCTCTACCCGTCCGGCGGCTCGCTCCTGCTCACGTCCTTCCAGGACGCGCACAGCCAGCTCTTTCTGCGCGGCCACGAGGCGCACATCACGTGTCTCGCGATGTCCAACTCGGGACGACTCTTAGCCTCTGGGGAACGCGGTAAGCGCGCCGACGTGCTCATCTGGGACTACGCGTCCAAGCGCATGCTGTTCCGTCTCTCGGAGCACGACGCCGGCATCGCGGCGCTCACGTTCTCGGACGACGAGCGTCTGCTCTGCACGATCGGCGTGCCAGAGGACGGGCCGAGACTCTACATTTGGGACGTGCACACGGGCAACATCTGCGCGACGCACCAGAAGCTGGCGGCGATCGTCACGTGCGTCGCGTTCGGCGGAATGGCGCGCGACGTCAAGCGGCGCGACACGCCGTGTTACCAGTTTGCGACGGCGGGCCAGCGCATGCTGCTACTATGGGTGCTCAACCCGATGAACGGCGAGCTCACGCAGTCCAAGATCGACCAGAGCGTCGTGCGTGACTACACGTGCGTGCAGTTCTCCCCCGACCGCGAGACGCTCGTCGCGGGCAGCTCCAGCGGGGACTTCTCAGTCGTGAACGTCAAGACCAAGCGCCTGATCAAGAACGTGCCGGCGTGCTCGTGCGGCATCAACTCGATCGCGTTCTTCAACTTTGGGGTACTTGTAGGTGGCGGTGACGGCAGCGTGCTGCACTTTGACGACCAGCGAGACTTTGTGGACACATGCCACGTTGGGCTCGACGGTCCTGTCGTGGGCATTGCGCTCAATGCTTCCCAGAATGAAGCAGTCATTGGCACGCAAGCGGGCTCGATCTTCCGAGTGAAGCTGCTGGTCGCGCAAAGATTCCTCCAGGCGTCGCTGCTGTTCGAGAACCACTCGAGCGCCGTGGTCCAAGTCGCGTACGCTGCGGGAGTATCGGACCGGTTCGCGACCGCGTCTCGCGATTGCACAGTCCGCATCTGGGACGCGTCGGACTACGCGGTCGTGACCAAGTGCTTCGTGGGCAACGCCGGCATCCCCACGTGTCTCCAGTACTCGCTCGACGTGCTGCTCACAGGCTGGACCGACGGCTCGATCCGTTGCCACAGCTCGGACTCGGGCGAGCAGGTCTGGAGCATCGATAATGCGCACACGGGAGGCGTCACGGCTCTAGCGTTGAGCCACAACCAGCGGTTCATCGTCTCGGCGGGTGTGGGGGGGCGAGGTGCGCGTGTGGGACATCCGCAAGCGCGACATGGTCTCGCACCTGAAGGAGCACTCGATGGCGGTCACGAGCCTCGCGCTCTACCAGGATGACATGCACGTGCTCTCATGCAGCCGCGACCGCAGCATCCTGTGCTGGGACCTACGCTCCGAGCGGCGCATCTCAAGCCACATCCAGCGCATGGGCGGCATCAACACGGTCGCGCTCTCTTCGAACCAGAAGCTGGTGCTCAGCGCCGGCCAGGAGAAGCGCATCTCGTTCTGGGACCTGCGCATCGACTCGCCCGTCAACATCATCCAGAAGGCCCACGATGAAGAGGCCACGTGCATCGCAGTGGCACACAACCTCGAGATCTTCGCGACCGGGGGCAACGACCGACTCGTGAAGCTCTGGGATGGCAACACGGGCGAGCTCATCATGGACGGCGTGGGCCACTCGGGCAACGTTCGAGGCGTAGCGTTCAGTCCAGACGACCGGCAGCTCGTGTCCGTGGGCGAAGACGGCAGCGTCTTCATCTGGAACGTGTACACCGAGTGAGTGAGCTGACAATCAATAGGGCCATGCCGTTATCTATAAAATAAGGGCTTTGAAAAATCAGGTTTGCTGAGGATGGTCAAGGTC
Source organism: Globisporangium viniferum (assembly GCA_023333705.1). NCBI lineage: Eukaryota > Oomycota > Peronosporomycetes > Pythiales > Pythiaceae > Globisporangium > Globisporangium viniferum. The sequence goes on along the minus strand of JAASFI010000942.1, from coordinate 8,687 downwards.
GGCTACTAAGGAAATAATACGAATTACTACGTCACAGTAAACCGAAGCTGCTGCTGATTCAACCGCAATCTTCCTTTGTGTGGCCTTCAGAGCCTAGTCAGGCTGCAGTGCAATCAGTGGTCATATGAGCTCGACAGAATTCGCGAATGAAGCAGTACGATGCAAATTATAGACAACCACGTTCTCGAGGTATCTATCATAGCAAACGACGAACACAGTTTGTCATTGCGAGACCAAATTGTTCTGGATCGCGTCGTCTGTGGTTCCGGCTGTGTGACAGGTGATGAGGAGGACTTCGGCAGCACCGAGAACTCCTGGAGGTGAGCTGTTCAAATAAGCTGTGAGCGGCAGCAAGCCAGCCAATAACTGGTTCGCTTTCCGCCGCGCAGGCATACATACTGTAGTCTGTTCAGTGATCGAATGAGTCGAATCCCAGATCTCTCTCGCGCTTGCTGCTGGTCTCCAGTTAAATGGAGCTGACCTCAGGGCTTTGTTGTGAAGCAAACAGGAGCAAACGTGAAGCAGAAGCTTCAACTTGCCATGCGGGTTTAGTAGGAGTAAACTTTCCCTTGAAACCGCACATACAAACACTCTTGTCCGTCGCAACAAAAAGAATAGACGCGAATGCTAAGCCATTCCTTACAAAAATGCTGTTAAAAAGTAAGATTCGGCGTTCATTCTTTTTGTCGCGCCGTGAGCTACTATTCACGGAGTGGTAAAAAGAAAAGACGCCTATTTTCGTGCATTCCTTTCAAAAACACTGTTTGCCATTAAAATTCGGTGTTTATTCTCTTTGACATGCCGAACACCGTAACGTAGCCATAACAAATTATTTAACGGTATGTACCATGAATAACATTTTCGCAAACAAATAAAACAAATGTTTAATCTGTTTTGAAAAACAAACAGAAAAGCGTGTTGATGACAAGCATCCCTGCCGCTGATAACCACACAAACAACAAGATCAAGCAGACGACGAGAGAAGAGAGAGAGAATGGCGACGATGACGGCTGCGGACACCAACAGCAGCAGCAAGGCGAGCGTGGCGACGCAGCTCTGGGCACAAGCGCAGCCGCGCGCGCTGCAGTGCCTCTACCACCCGTTCGTGTCGTCGCTGGCTGCGGGAACGCTCGCGAGAGCGGACTTTGAGGCGTTCCTGCTGCAGGACGCGTACTACCTGCACGGCTTCGCCAAGGCGTTCGCGCACGCGGTGGTCAAGGCGCAGGACCCCAAGCACGCGCTCGCGGTGATCCGGCTCATGGGCGGCATCGAGCAGGAGCTCTCGAACCACACGGCGTTCCTGCAGGTGCCTACCACGTGTTTGTATTGCGAAGGGGCTGCTTGTCGTGCATGAATGTCTTTCTTCTATTGTGTGCTAACCATCGTGTGGCACGTTTCTATTGTGTGCATGTACTTACATATAGTCGTTTGGCGTCGACGTGTTTGCGATCGTGGAGGCCTCGGCGGCGCCGGCGACCAAGAACTACGTGGATTTCCTGATGCAAACCGCGAGGACGCGCCGCTCGATCGCCGAAATCCTGGCGGCCATGACGCCGTGCATGCGACTGTACGCGTTCATCGGCCAAGGCATCCGCGCGGCGCTCGGCGGGATGCCGGACGAGCGCCACCCGTACAGTCGCTGGATCGAATCGTACGGCACGGACGAGTTCGATGTGAGGACCCCATACTTACACTCTTAGCTCTTCAATTGTATGGGAGGGACCGACCCCCTAGGTCTAGATACTAAGTACTGTTTTACTTCGCTCAGGGCTCGGCGCAAGTCACGGAGGACCTGCTGGACGAAGTGGCCGCGGCCGAGGGCGTCAGCTACGACACGCTCCTGCCGCTCTACAATCAAGCCATGGAGCTGGAGCTCTGCTTCTTCGAGCAGTACTTCCCGCTCGCCCGCGCGCACGCGGAGGCGGCTTTCCCGTCGATCACGTACCCAGTCAAGGTGCTGCTGACGGTGGACAGTGATGGTGCTGGCGACGAGACAGCCGTGTCTGTCTCGAAAGGTATTTGTGCATGTCCATGTTGACTTTTGTTGTTGTGTGTTTGCGTGTCTCCTAACATCGAATCAGCGAGGGGCGCCCTCTTCGCTCCACGATTCCTCACCATTGCGTCACGCTGAAGCGCGATGGAGAGCAGAGAGCGTGGAGCGAATGGCTGAGAAGCTTACCCTTTGAACCTGATCCAGTTAACACTGGCGGAGGGACTGCTGCGTTCAAAACCTCTTATGCTCTTTGTGTGTGTCGCATCGCATGCCCTGGCCATGCCGATGATCGGCTGCTCCACGACTTATAGTAGACAAGCAGTATCGCGGAGTGTCTGCCGCCAAGATCGACGACCAAGGTAGTAAATAGCTTAGATGTCAGTCAGTTCGTGGCTTGGCAAGGAGAGAGGTTGGACCTTGCCCTGTTGTTGATGTTGCCCGAGTCGCACTGACACGTTAATGACCTCGTATGACCACAGAACTCGACATCCTGCTCTCGCTCGAGAAAGGCGAATACGAGATCCACGTGGCTTGCGATGCGGAACACCAGCGACTGAGTCTCAACGTGAGTACTCTTAAAGAAGAAGAAGACGGTCCCGTTAAGAAGGTCGCAGAGCACCCGCTGCTTCGTGCGGTTGTGGGCAGCGGCAGTGCGATGGTGACGACGATGGCGATCGAGGAGCACTATGACGCGGCGGTTCACCACGTTGTGGCCAACTCCAAGCTCGAGTTCCTCACGTTCCTGCGTCTGCTCTCGGCTGCTGGCGAGTTCCACGTCTATGCGCACCCGCTCGCGTTTCTGAAGCCAGAGACAGTGTCTCTCTCTGGTGGACAAGAAGAAGAACGTCCTCCTCAAGTGGACACTCCGCCTCGCGTGCTGATCATCGCTGGCTCTGACAGTGGTGGAGGGGCTGGTGTCCAAGCGGACATGAAGGCGTGCACGAACCTCGGCGTGTTCTCCAGTTCGGCGATCACTGCCGTGACGGTGCAGAACACGCAGGGCGTGCACGGTATCCACGCGATCCCCGTGAACGACATCGCGGACCAGATCACGTGCGTGCTGGACGACATTGGCGCGGACGTCGTTAAGGTATGTGGACCATTGGCTGTGCTGATTAATGTTGGACTTGGTCATACTAACCTCGATGATACTTTAACCAGACCGGCATGCTCTTCAATGAGGAAATTATCGAGATGGTGGCGAGTGTGCTCAAGGACCGCCGCATTCCGCTCATTGTGGACCCCGTGATGGTCGCCACGAGCGGCGATCGACTGCTGAAGGAAGCGGCGCACAAGAGCTTGGTGCACTCGCTCTTCCCGCTCGCGAGTCTCATCACGCCCAACATCCCCGAAGCTTCCGTGTTGGTAAGACAACGCTGCACCTTGCTTAGTTATATGCACATGAACCCTGCGTGCTCACCTTATATTGTGTATGATTTGCTTGGTTTGCGTAGCTCTATGGCCGCACGATCGAGACGCTCGACGACATGAAGGCTGCCGCCAAGGAGCTCGCGGCGTTCGGCTCGGACTTTGTGCTCGTGAAGGGCGGTCACTTGCCCGACACGCCGCGCGGCAAAGTGCACGACGTGCTCTACGACTCGAAGCAGAAGCAGTTCCACGTGATCGCCAACGCCAAGCTGTTCACGAAGAACACGCACGGCACGGGCTGCACGCTGGCGTCTGCGATCGCCGCCGAGCTGGCTAAGACGCACGACATGGTCCTCGCCGTGCGCAATGCGATCGCGTACCTGCACAAGGTGCTCGTGCAGAGCCAGCACCTGCAGCTCGGCAAGGGCGACTCGGGTCCCATGCTTCACGTCGTGTGAGCTTGAGAATCCCCATGACAGGCAACATGACTTGCCAAAGACGACTCCTGACTTGGCGCTGATGAAGCGGACGAGAAGGCTGAGGAATTCTTCGTCATTAGGTGTGCGTGCGCCATTGTTTGTTATTGGATCTAAATAATAAACACGTGTTGGTTTTTTCGTTAGTACAGAGAGAAGGGACTCATAGGGGAATTAAATGAACAGGGGGATTCATATACTACGTGTGTGAGAGAGAGAGAGAGAGAGAGCGGGAGGTGCCCTGCCTTGACGACGTGCTGTGGTAGCTTCATTCGCTACCACAAGAGGCAGGGGACGCTGGTTCCCTGCTGTTAGCTGTTGGCGTTATAGACGGACCTACGACTACCTGTAGTCGTAGGACACGCCGACCGCGTTGACGTAGCTGAGGCAGCAGTAGTAGGGTGGCTCGGCGGGCTCCTGCTCGTCCGCGGGGATCCACGGCGGCATCTCGAACGTCTCGCGCTGGTAGCGGCCGATGAGGTTGAGGCGGAACGTGCCGCCCTGCGCGAGCCACACCTGCTTCGGCAGCTCGAACTCGTGCAGCTGCATGTCGTTCACCATCGCGTACACGGGAGACTCGTAGATCTTGACCCTGGCGTTCTCGCCGCCATTCGCCATGTCGTAGTCCCCATCGTCAATGTCCATCTGATTGTCATAGTTGTTGTTGTTGTGGTTGCCCTTGTTGCTAGTGGCATGGAACCTGCAGTTGCGATCTCCAGCTGGCTGGTAGAACGCAAACGAGACGCTCTGCGGGGCAAACGTGGGGCTGTCCGGGTGCCAGAACGCGCGGTAGGGCAGGATCTGGATCTTCGACACCAAGCAGTTAGCGCGCGTCGTGTACTCGATAAAGTCCCGCGACGCCTTGGACGGCGACGGCGACGAGCTCCAGTAGCACGCCACGGTCTCGCAGCCGCACTCGATCTGCGCGACCTCGGCCAGGTTCTGGATCGCCGCCGGGTGCTGGTCCTGCGGTATCCGGCTTGGCCGCAGCGACATCGTGCGGTCCGACAGGCTCTGCATCGAGAGCCAGCAGCGCGACGGAATCAGCGTGTTGGACGGCGACTCGCACGGCCGGTCGATCGACGAGCAAGCTGAGGATGGATCATGCAGAGATGGGATAAATGAGCGTTTGTGCATAGGGAGAGCATTGCGGGTGGATAGCTAACACAAGACGTACCATGCACATCGAGCAGCAGGTTGCGGTCGCGCTGGCACGGGATCGTGGCCACGCACGCTAGGCGCTTCCATCGCGCGTCCGCGTCTGCAGAGCTCTTCGGGTCGTCATGCTCGTCCACGTGCAGCGCAATGCGCTTGAGCGTCGCCGAGCGCCAGTAGTCTGTCAAAACGCATAGAGCAACACAAATACAAGCACAGATAGTCCGCTAAGCATCAGTACAAAAGATTTGCATTTATGATGGCATTTATCCATCACGCGCATGTGTGTCACGCAAGACCTACCGGTGGCATGGATGAGCGCGCTCGCGTGGCGACTGGTGGCTTCAAGCTGGTGGACGCTGTGGTGGTCCGTGAACTCGAGCAGCACGCCGAGCACACTGCGCGGCAGCAGCTCCAGCGGCCCAGCGCCGCCCAGCAGCATGCGCGTACAGAGAGAGACTCGGAGAGACGGAGATGCTCGCTACGAAGCGCTCGCTCGCTCGCTCTTCTTCCGCTTGCGCTTCTCGTGGCGAAAGGGGCTCTGGGGTATGAATGAGGGCAGCGGCTGCTGGCTGCGCTTTTTAAAAAAACATTTTACAGCAAAAAACTTCGACGTGGGGGATCCACTTACAAACACCAAGTGTGCACACGTCGCAGAGAGCAAAATTTTTAAGATGGATGGCTCCATTTGTAGTATGAATGATCAAAAACGATGGGCGAGCGAGGGGAGATGGGCAGTTCGCAAAAAGCTGAAGGATTTCGCGCGTGACGCACTCTGCGTGGGCGGACTTACTGGATTCAAACAGGCGGTCGCAGACTAGGACAAATGTCCTAGTCTAGCGATTTGCTTACAAACCCCAAGTCAAAACTCCCAACCAGAGCATGATCTGGTGAGCGAATTTATGTCCTATAGGACACTCTTTAGTCACGTTCGCGTGTGCTTCCGCTCGTGTTCTTTTAGAGGAAGGGCACTGCGGAAACTGAAGCTGTATGTTTTATGCTACTTGTGCAGCTGGTAAAATGACTTGGTCTGACTATGCAGTCTACCAAACCTCTTTGCAAACGCTAGATGGTTGCACAAACTAGTAAAATGACTTGGTCTAACGATCAAATTTCCTATTTATGGCAGATAAGAAGGGTGTCATACCTTCCTAAAAACAGTTTCCATCCACACGACACCGACCTCATGGGGGTCCCGCTGACAGGAGGACTGACGCTGGATTGAACAGGTCTTGACGGTACACGTCAGCAAGATCTGCGTGTGGATGGAACAAGCGCGAAAGAAGGAAAAGCGCGCGCCACTGGCTGGCGTTCGCCATCGTGTGGCGTGTGGAAGGAAAAAAACCATGCAGCCATAATCGATCGATCGATTTTGTTTGGTGGGACATGTGGAGATACTGGTTGGACGGACATCTTGCGTGCATGTCATGCGCATGCATGGTCGAAGAAGGAATGGCGACTGCCTTAATATTCTTAAGCAGGAATGATTCCTTATGCGGTGCGCCTGCCCGCAAAGCAAGATGTGGCAGTTGCCGCCTCTGTGGTAACGTTCTTCGTAGGTGGCGCTGGGGCCGCTCTGTCAAGTGATGCTCATTGGTGCATGCGATTGCTGGCTGCAAAATCGATTGATTGGCCAGTCGATCGTCCAGTCGCCGGTTTTGCGATCTGAACTGAAGCCATATCGTTACCGAAGGGTTTACTGCCCTTCGTTAATGAACAAATGTTCTTATCTTCTTTGCGGCCAAAAAGTGCTCAGTCCAACATTTGGAAACTGAAAAGAAAATAATTCTTTTGACACAAAAATAAGCAATAATTCCCCAAGTCGTGATACAATCCTTATTTAAAATGGCGTGAGTCATTCTACTGTAAATTAAATTCAACGAAAGTACCATTTTCGGTTTGTAAGGATTTTGTAAGAGTCAATCAATCAGCAGCACGGATGCGCTCGCGCCCAACGAGCTGCTCTCGTTCCTGGAGCAGTTCACGCTCTTCGTGATTGCGGCGACCGCGTTCTGCGTGCGCCTCTTGGCTGTTGTGTTGCTGGTGACAATGTAGACACGGAGTCAAAGGCTACACCCCGCATGACTATGGCGACTCGCGCGGCGCGGCAACTAATCGTCGGCTGGACATTTGTAATTATTAGAGAGAACCACCGCGAGCCCCCGCTATCTTTCGGATAGGACACGTATGCTTGAACGAGAACTCTTTCAAGCGCTCTCGGGGTTTCAGTCACTATATCGTCAATGAGGAATCTTTTGGACATTACAAGATGGTGGTCAACCAGGTTTGTGAAGTTATACTTGATTTTTGAAGTTACTTGATTGAAACTGTTTTGGGTGATTACCGATTTTCCTTTCATGTGCTCCATGGACTCCGTCTCCAGTTGCATCGAATGAATACGATGAGGTTCGTGAATAAATGTTCGATGTACTGCATGCCAAAACTCCTTTCGGTCACCTTGCCAACACGAGCAAAACTCTCGAATTCGGGACAAGTGCGAGCAAGAATCCAAGGGATCTGATCTCTATGCAATGAATGCATGAGTTGTTGAGTAAATGTTCGATGCAGCAGCATGTGACCACAATAATCAAGCACACGCGTCTATTGATTGATTGATTGCTTTCGCCTGGCAACCAGCCAGGAGCAAAAATGTTGACTCGAACGAAAATCCGCCAGTAACATTATCGGATCGTCTTGCGTCATCAAACCCATGCTCCAGTCCTAAAAGCGAGTCTTCAAACCCACCCGTGTATTACCCTCTATCATACATTTCACAAGATTAAATTCTAGCAAACCCATTTTTGTCACCCCGCATTCAAGCCGGACCCATGTTTCTCTGTCTGGGCTGTTGAAGATCGCGTTTGTCCTTTTTCGCCAGTTGAGCCTCTCTTGTTCTATTCGAACCCGAGCTCAAACAGCAAACACAAGCTAAAAATCTCAAGATGCCGTCGTACCGCGCACTGCAGATCGCCGCGCCCACGCCGTCCATGGACTTCCGCAAGGCCACCAAGGTCGTCGAGATCGCCGAGGTGCCGACGCCGAGCGCGGGCAACGTCATCGTCCAGAACCACTACGTCGGCATCAACGCCACGGACATCAACGTCACCAATGGCGCGTACGGCAACACGCCGCCGCCCGGTCTCGAAGGCGCTGGCGTCGTCTACGCCGTGGGCGAGGGCGTCTCCAACGTGGTGGTGGACGACGCGGTCGCCTACCAGAGTGAGTTTGGGCTCTTCGTATTGTATTTAGCTTCGCGTTGATGTTGCTGTTCTTGCTTTGCTGACTGTCCTTGGTAATATGTATGTGCTGTGTGTATTTGTAGAGCTTGGTGCGTTCGCCGAGTATGTGGAACGATTGTTCGTAGGTGTCTCACAGATGCAAGCTCTGCTTTGGATTGTGGCGAAGTCTTCGCCATTTAGATCCGTTCGGGTCGCAGGAGTGCCGCCGAAACGTATCAGGAACTCTCAGATCTCTTTTAAAAGTTAGCGATAGAGGGTCGCTGTCTCCTCGCTCGCATTTAAAATTGAGGCACCGAAGGTGTGGTTTGCCATGACCGTGGATCTGGAATGGAGCACCTTTGTCGTACAGCAACCAGCTCATATCGGCCAGCCGTCATTCTCCAACTCGCGCGATTGTCAAGAGGCGACAATCAGTGACGCCATGTTCGATCTGGTCGCGGAGACCAGCAGCAGCGA
>JAASFI010000941.1:0-13589 GCA_023333705.1 Globisporangium viniferum | reverse complement strand
GCGAACGGCGACGCGGTGTCGCCCCCATTGCCACAGGAGGAGCGCCACTCGTCGAACTTCAAGCTGCAGGCGCGCAGGAGATCGAAGACGACACTGGCGGACCGCTCTGGCGCAAGAACAGTTGCCCCAGCCACGACCATTTGCGCCAAGCCACCTCTTCAAGGTCCTTCCCATCTCTCTCATTGGCTATAATTGTTTCCTGATATTTCGTTTAATTGGCTAAAAAATAGATGATAATATTAGCCAATCGAATCGAAATGTAGCCGCTCATCTGCGCGCGCCAACCAAAAACGTTTGCTGCAGCAATTCTGCTGTGCCCCCTCATTCGAACAATTGACAGATCGAACGACCAAGATGCCTGAGTTCCTCGTCTTCTTCGTGCACCGCCACTTCGACTTCCGGTACCCGGAGCTGGAGGCCGTGCTGGCGTTGCAGAAACTGCAGTTCAAGGACGTCGTGGGCGACGTGGCGCAGCTACCGGACCCCGAGAGCTCGCCGCTGCTGCGCATCAACCTGCCGTCCGTGCAGCACGCCAAGTTTCTGTCGGAGCGCGGCATCCTCGTCAAGGGCGTGTACGAAGTGTGGGGCCACGCCACCGATGGCGACTACGAGGCGCTGGTGCAGTCGGTCGCGTCGTACTCAAACCCGGTCAAGCAGCAGATCGTGGATGATGTCAACTGCTCGTGGCGCATCAACGTGGACGCGTTCGGCAAGAAGCTGTCGATGACCGAGCAGCGCGAGCGCCGAGAGCACTTTCGTGACGTGGTGCCGTTCGCCGGCCCCGTTGTGATGAAAGACTCGAACGAGACGTTTTTGATCCTGGAGGAGATCGGTGTGGACGTGGAGCTGCACGCAGGCATCAAGGCGAAGCGCATCTTCTTCTTGCGCGAGATCGCGGGCAGCGACAAGAACCGCGGACGAGGCGGCGCGCGCGATCTGGTGGACCAGCAGACGCTCAAGCGACGCGCGTACATTGGACCGACGTCGATGGAGAGCGAGATGGCGCTGCTCATGAGCAACATGGCGCTCGTGCAGGCAGGCGACCTCGTGATCGACCCATTTGTTGGCACAGGCAGCGTGCTCATCCCGTGTGGCACCCACGGCGCCGTGTGCTTTGGTACAGACATTGACATTCGCGTGCTGCTGGGGATTGGCGTCGGAGTGTCCGGTGGTGGAGCGACAGAGGAGCTGATTGAGGAGAAAGATGGCCAGCCGCGGGTGAACGTGACCACGAACTTCAAGCAGTACGGACTCCCGCTCCCTGAGCTCATTCGCGCCGACAACTCGCTGTCGCCGATCATGGAAAGGTGCCGAGGCTACTTTGACGCAGTCGTGTGCGACCCGCCTTATGGAATCCGCGCTGGCGCTCGCAAAAGCGGACGGAGACCAAACACGAAAGCGCAGCAGGGTGGTCAGAGTGCCGATGGGGACGCGCAGCCGTTTGAGAAACTGAGCGAGCAGCGGAAACAGAACTACATCGCGCCGACGCAGCCGTACGCGGCCGAGGACGTGATGAGCGACTTGCTCGAGTTTGCCGCCGAGACGCTGCGTGAGGGCGGCCGCCTGGTGTACCTGCTGCCGACTACCTACGAATACACAGACGCCGACCTGCCGCGCCACCCGAAGCTGCACGTGATCGCCAACTCGGAGCAGAAGCTCACGACCAAGTACGCTCGCCGCCTGATCACGATGATCAAGCGCACGGAGGGGGTCAGCAGTGGAGATAGTGGTGATGGTGCCACTACCAGCAGTGCTAACAGTAATGGAAGCGCGAGCTATGCGAACCTGCGCGAGAAGATCAGTCACAACTACGCTGGCAACGCCAATATCAGCAGCAGCAGTGGCAGTGCGGCCCAGCCGGGCGACGCGAGTTTCGCCAACCTCCGCGAGAAGATTTTAGAGCAGAACCGCAAGCGCAAGTCGGAAGAGCTGCTGGCGCAGAGCGGCGGCGCGGCCGAGTCGTCGGACATCACAGAGTAGAGCGAGCGAACAGCAAAGCCAGCGTGGTGTGTTGTCATGCATGCGGATACACAGAATGCACAAGAGTTATTTTAAATAGAGAATTGCGTCATGAAAAGGAGCATTTCAAAATCACACTTTCACACATGGGCCAACAAAGTGGCTGCATTTTCTCAAACGCATTTTTTTTCTCTTGCTTACCATTCGCCCCGAGAAAAGACGCGCCTGTTTTCCATCTCCCAAGGTGAAAAGGGACTGGCATGCAGTGCCAAGTTGCGCGCATTCTTCAATACAAGACCGAAGACCCTCGAGAGCGACTGATCGCCATGGAGTTTGCGGTTGCGCTAACGGAGCTATCGAATGCGCATAGCGTTGCAGTGATGGCTCCATCTTCTGAGCTCCCCGAAGAGCTCTTCACTACTGAGCGAGCAGCTCGATCGACAGCAGGACGCACGAAGAGCTCTCGTCATGGACAGGGCTTCAAAACAGGCGATGCTGCTGGCATGAACGACAGTGACGACGATGACGGTGACGACAGCGAGTTCTCATCAAGTGTCGTGACAAAGCGGCAACGCAAACGTCAGTGCAGCCACAAGAAGCAGCTTAGCAGCAGCACCAGCAGCACCAGCACCATGACCGACAACGAATCCACACGCAATGACGCAAAGTAAGTCCGCCTGCGAATTACGACTGCCTCGCAGCGCATGCTGTAATAGCCACCTCCGACACTAACACAAAGGGCGTCGATTTGCCATGCATCTTCTCGCGTGAGCGCAACAGGCTCGAGCGCACGCGGCAGCTGCAGAACCTACGCCAGCGCCGCTACCGCGCGCGCAAAAAATGTTCGCTCTCGGAGCTGCAGCAGCACTCGCAGCAACTGGCAGAGGACAACGCGCGGCTGGAGCGCGCCATCCGCGCCATGCTGTAGTGCTATCGTGAAGATACCGTCATCGACCTTGTTAGCCAGCCAGCCGTTAAAGCTCATGTATTACACACACGCATTTTGATCAAGCCATGTTGGTGGTGGTGTGTTGTTGTGCGCGCGCATTTTGACACGGCGAAGACTTGTGCGTGAAGATCGAGGCTTCATTCTGATGGAAAAATAAGATCGTTCGTTGAACGGTCGTAAGGTACCGTGGGCTCCTGTTCAAGTGACGCCATTCCACAATCCAACGACAGCAACACGAGCGAAACTGAACCGCAGCTGGTGACCCGCTCGCCCCACTTGCTGTGCGAAATGGCACCGGGACACGACTGCGCGTTTGGATTCGAAATGTGCCCAACTGAACGGATCGCAACTTGAGCGAGAGAGCAAGGTGGGGCTGAACGCACCCATCCAGGGCCACGTCTCTACGCCCTCTTGGCAGCTTCCCTCTCTCTCGACCCCTTTTCCGCCAACTTGCTTTTGCGAGGACTTCCAAATTGCAAGTGCGAGTGGCTGTATAAAACCTGTCGGTTGCAAGTTGACAGGGTTGTCGACAGAAGAGTGGGACAGCCGTCTCGCTCTGGATCGTTTGTTGTTGCTGTTGTTGATGAGCCACGTGTCTGAAGTCCGCCAGACTTTATATTTGACCTCTAGCAATCGATATTTTTCCTTTGCACACGCAAAACAAGAAGAGAGACAACAACAAAAGCGAGACACTCAAAATGTTGTCATCACACATTTGAAAAACCTTAAAATGCTGTGCGCTCCCCTACCCCACTGATTTATGCTCGGTTTGTTTTACAAAAGTGTGCGTTGGAGAGCTTTGATTTGCTTTTGCAAGATTCAGCCCTAGCCCTGACCTACGTAAGGTTTTTTTGTTTGTGTTGTTTTGCTTTTGGTACTGGCTGTTTTCTGTGTGAGCCTCTTGCCTTGTTTATTGCTGATGCTGGCCAGCACGGACTTCTAAACAAACCTTTGATAATTCATTTACCTGTCTGTACACATACTAGACGCAGATAGAAAAGGAGCGTTATCGATAAAAAGGGATCCTGCATCAATTAATAATCTTCTAAAAAGCATGCTCTGGTAGAGGGTTTTGGGTACCTTTTTCGAAGCAGCTCCGCGATCGGTTTTCGCAGGGTTTTTGCGTTTGGGTTTTTCGCGTTTGGGTAGAGACCTGGCCGAGCGTTGGCCCGCAGGAAACGAGCGAGCGTGCGATCAAAAGATTAGCGAAGCTACCGCAGACACACACAACAGACAACGACAAAGCACGCGAACGCGGCCCAATCAACTACAACAAGCGCCTCAAGATGACGACGACGCCCGCGCACCCGAGCGCGACGCCGGCGGCAACGCCCACACAGCTGCACACGCGCGAACGAGACGCGGCGATCGCACCGCTTCCGGTCGAAATCCGCCTCGGCGTCGCCGAGATCGACGCGGTCAAAGAAGCCATTGAAATCCACGACGACGATGATGACGACGACGATGACACGGACGCCGCCGCCATGCTGGACATCCTGGATATGGATCTGGACATGAGCATCCCGGAAGTCGCCGGTAGCATTGTTCACGCCTTGGACGATGCGCACACGCAAACCACAGACGCGCTTGCGCACTTGGATGCAAATCCTATTACGTCTCCTACTAATTCTATGAACAACAATAGCACCAGCAGCATTAGCAACGTGACCAGCAACGCGAGCGCGTCGGCGATGAAGAGCCAGACGTGCGTGACGTTCCTGCACATTATGAAGGAGTTCTCCGAGTCGTCGTGCAACGCCAAGGAAATGGTGCAGCGCGTCGACTCGCTCGTGCACCAGGACGAGCAGCTGCTCAAGCTGCTGCCGCTCACAAAAGAAGACGCGCAGGCAGACCGAAGACTACACGCCACAGCTAGCAGCAGCAGCAGCAAGACGCAGCAACAAGAACAAGCCACGCGAACAAGCACCGCGCACCTGCTGATGCAAGACGACAACGAGTGTATTAATATGAACAAGAGCGGTGTCAAGAGTAGCAGCAAGCAACAACTGCAGGAGCAATGCGAAGCCATGGACGTGGATGAACTCGTGTTTGCGGAAGACCCCGTGGACAGCAGAATATCGTCGCCGCGATCTGTGGATCTCCAGCGCACAGCAGGACTGCTGGGCAAAGTGGCTTCATCGGAGCTTTTGGTGATGGGAAGCGACAACAACAGCCGCAATTCGCTGAAATCGCCACGCAGTGACGGCGACGATGGCGGCGACGACCAGCAAGCGCGCGCAGCGAAGCGCCAGCGCGAGAACGACAAGGAGATGGGCGACGCGCACGACGAGCTGCAGCGATGGATCGATCTGGATCTGGAGCTGGACCACCGCATGGACGTGTTCGACTTCACCAAGGACCAAGCGCATGGCCACCTTGGTGCGACACCACCAGCGTCCACGACTACTGCGACGTCAACTGGATCGTCGTCGCTGCCAGCGCAATCTTCGATGGTGTCGCCGTTTCTGCGACAAGCGAGCTCCTCGTACCTCAGCAGCTCCTACAACAACTCCAGCAACACGTCGAAGGCTGCGAGCCAAGCGTCGGGTTTTCTGCGCGGCAATGCGAGTGCCGTGTCGAGAGACATGGCGTCCAAGCGATCTTTCCTCGGAAGTCCGTGGCACAAGGTCACTGCAGCGCCGTTTGACAAGAAATCCGTCACGGCTGCGCTCTTTGGTGATGATGATGGCGATGACGACGATGATAGCAACCACTCAGTGATTGATACGATGGCTCGCGCAAAGCTGTTGGCGAACGCGAACAGCGGTGCTGCTCGAGGAGCGGCCGCTGCCGCTGCCGCTGCTGCTACTGCTTCAGCATCGGAGCGTCAGCAAGAAGGAGAAACCAAGTGCGACGACGAGAACGTGTGGGGCATGGAAGACGACGAGTACCAGCAGGACTTGCTGTCGTCGATCGACCACTCGGTGTTGTGCGACCGCGAGAACCGCTTTTTGCAGTGGGATCTGGAGATGGAGGCGCAGCAACAGCAGCAGCAGATGAACACGCCACCGTCTTCGTCTTCGTCGTCTTCGTTTGGATCTTTCCCACCAGCGGCAACCAGCTCGCAGCAGAATGGCGACCGATCCAAATACAAGTGGCTTATGGCGTCGAGCCCGCGCGAGAAGATTGCGAGGAGTCCGTCGAACGTGGACATTGTCGAGGACTGGAACAGTCTCGACTTTGGTACGTTCCAGAACCGCACGGTGAGCCACATTCTCAGTTCGTGCTTGAACAAGCGAAAGCTGCACCACCCGTACAAGAACCAGGTCAAGCTCGTGAACTTCAACGTCTCTGGCGACGCGGTCATTGAGCCAGTGACGCCAACTCAGCATGCCTCGCATGCTCTCGGTGGCTCGCTCGCTACAAGCCTTGCGTTTGGCGGTCAAGCGGAAGAGGGAAGAGGAATGATGCTGACTGGCGAGATGATGGGAGTTGGCAACAGCGGTGGCGCTCTTGGCGGCGTGTTTGGTGTGAAGGACGGTCTAAGCGCTGCCGACATGCTCGGCAAGTCGGGCTTGGTGAAAGGCGAGAAGAAATCCAAGAAGCGAGAGGAGCGCAAGCGGCTCATGAGTTTGAAAATGCAGGAGACGTTTGCGGACTTGGAAGGCACGTTTACGGAGCAGGATCTGGATTTTAAGAACGTGGCTGGCGCTGGCTCGCTCTCGAAGATGGCGCTCGCGAAGCTGGAGGCTATGCCACTTCCGGATTTGTCCAACTTGCCGCAGGATCTGAAGGAGCTCAAGCGCAAGATCGAAGCGACTGAGCACAAGGTGGAAGGAACGAAACATCGTCATCGCAAAGGTGGTCCGTGCCCACGTTGCCAGGTTCAGAACCAGCTGCGAGCCGCGAAGCGAGCGTACCACAAGCGCGCCGTCGCGCACAAGAAGCTGCCTCAGTCCGCTGGCTCGCTCTCTCTGCTGGACTCAGAAGCGGCGGATTTGATGTTCAGCTCGCCGCCGCTGACGCCAAGTGCGTCACCATCGAGCGTGTTTGACGGCGCGTCGCCATCGCTGTCTCCTGTGTCCACTGCGTCATCGGCGTCTCCGATGAGCGCTGCTGCTACGTCGCGCACGGCCGGAGCACCGTTCCTGCCAGTGGTGCTTCCAGCGTCGGCGGTGTCCGCGGCGCCTACCAAGTCGACAGTGTCGACGTTTTCTAACAAACCGACTTCCACGCCGAGCTTGATGGTCGCTGTTGGATCTGCTACGCACGCGTCGGTCAACAATGCGCTTCTGCAGCACCGCCAGCAGAGCGCTGCCGCGCAGCTTGCGAAAAACCGCTCTCTCGCGGCTGCGGCTGCTGGCATCGGACACAACAGCAACTCGCTTCAGGCTGCGAATGCTGCGCGCTCGACTGCGACCTTCCAGGCTGCAGCAGCTCAGCGACGCCCGTGCGGCAACACGTTCGCGTCGTCATCGTCCTCCGCGTCGTCGGCATCGACTTCGCCATCGTCGCCTGAGTCTGCTTCGCCACAGGTGCACCACGTAACGGTCACATCGGCGTGAAACTAAAGACGGAGTCGGCGATGATGGTGAGAATGAAGAAGCAAAAAAGAAGAATCCGTGAGTGGGTGTGTGCGTTGTGCGTATCGAGTCGAGTCAAGAACGGGCGTGTCTTCAACCAGAGATCGGCCAAACAACGTGTGAGTGATGCGTGAAGAAGAACGAAGAGAAGAAGAAGATATTTATTAGCGCAAGATGGTGCACCGCAGCGAACGCAGAGAGGGCGTGCCGAGCGAATAGTCAGGTAGAAGAGCAAGAAAAGCAGAAGCAGCGGAAGAAGAGGACGAGAGCTCTGGCGCTGGGGTCGGTCGATTGTGAAAATAGTAAAGGAGGAAACGGATGACACGAGCCCTGCCAAATAGAGAACGAGAGAGCCAAGCTTCCACTCGTCAGACAGACAAGCCGTCAGTGTCATGTAGAAAACGATGCACATGCACCAAAACATTCACACCAAAAACACAATAGAACTAAAACAATAGAAGAACAAATCCCACAAGTTCCAAAATCCAAAACGTTACTTTATCAAATTACTATAGCTGTGTCTATCGTCGCATGCTTGCACTCATGGTCGCTTAGCTGCACTCGCTGTCGTCATCGCCCTCCTCTTCGACAGCTGGCGCGGTTGCTCGAATGACCTTGGCGTCCAGAAGCGCCAGACGCGCGCAGCGGCGCTTTAATTTACTCTCTGTCCACTGCATGTTGTTGACCTTGATGTCGCGCTCCATGGCCTTGTAGTCCTCGCCGTGCTTGACAATGAGCGGACGCAGGTACTTGATTTCCTCCTCCGACATGTGGTTCTCCGGTCGGCGCGGGTTGCGCTCGCTCAGGAAGTCACTGTCCGGCACATGGAAGAGCTTGGGCTCGTCGTCCAGCGCATTCTCGGCGCCGACGATGCTCTGCTTGAGCTGCTGGTACGAGTTCGGGTTCACCTCGAGCCCGATCTTCTCGTAGTTCTGGCGCGTCGTGAGCTTGTGGTCCCACTGCTTCTGGATGCGGATGTCGCCCACGAAGCGGTTCTTGAACTTGCGTTGCGGCTTGAGGTTGCGCTTCACCTTGACCTTGCCGCGCTGCTTGATCTTCGTCCCGTAGCGTGGCATGGTGGCTTGCTCGTCCTGTTCACTTGCTTGCTGCGCCTGTTTGGAGCTCTTCGCGTCTGAAAAGCTCAATTGGTTGCATTCGTAACCCAGCCAACCAAATTGACTGGCGTGAGCTCTGGTTACGGTGGAGAGAAAAACCTTGCAACTGAGGTTCTGGAAAAGTGGTGTACCTCTGTGGTTACGCTTGAATTACAGTGGACCACAAAATTGTGCACACACTGAATTGTGTCCATGACTGTAGCAGTTTGCTTCTAATAATAGCCCCCTTTATTACCTGTCAACCCTTCTCTTTGAGCCAACAGCACACACTCTTTCTTCAGTTGTGCCCATCTCTGTCTTCGTCGTGTTCCTAAACCCCATATAATTGGCTGAAAATACTCCTTTCACTTCAATAATCGATATCCATTGGCTAAAATAACCCACCAGACACAAAACAAAGTCGGTGCTCACGGGACTGGCGGCTGGAGCTCCGTTGCACAACACCCAACAGCCCAAAAGACACTCCACCTGGCTGAAGAAAGAAGACGGCAGTCAGCCCGCAACTCTGGACCTGCTGCGCGTGTTCCGCCGCTCGTTCGCCCGCGCCAGTTCCGTTCTCCCCCTCTCCACCCACCCCACCACCGCCATCTCACACCCCACAGCAGCAGCAGCAGCAGCAGCAGCCATGACGCAGCAAGTGCTCCTGCCGGCGGCCCCCGCTGTGCTCACGGTCCACGACGTCGACGCGCCAGTATCCGCCATCAACGGCGGCGGCGAGGTCCTGCGCAGCGAGAAGCCGCTCGCGGCGCCAGAGAAGTCGCTCACAGAGCAGGTGCAGGACGCGATGACCAAGCTGCTCGCCGTGTCCTCGCAGTTCAAGGACCTCAATGGCCAGGACCGCCAGGTGTCCACGCGCGAGGAGACGATCGCCATGATGCAGTCGTACTTGAAGCGCCTCGAGCTCACGGACACGGTCAACTCGAAGCTCTCGGTGATCCACATTGCCGGCACCAAGGGCAAGGGCTCGACGTGCGCCATGGTCGAGCGCATCCTGCGAGAGGCCGGCTACAAGACCGGTCTCTTCACGTCGCCGCACCTGATCTCGCCCTGCGAGCGCTTCCGCATCAACGGCAAGCCGATCCCCGAGTCATCGTTCCTGCGCCACTTCTACGCGATCTGGGACGGCCTCGAGCGCACGGCGGACCAGGCCGGCGAGTACCCTCCGATGGCGTGGTTCTTCCGCTTCTTCACGCTGCTCGCGCTCCACCTGTTCGTCGACGAGCAGTGCGACGTCGTGATCCTCGAAGTCGGCATCGGCGGTCGCCTCGACGCCACGAACGTGATCCCAAAGCCCGTCGCGTGCGGCATCACGACGCTCGACCTTGACCACACACAGGTGCTCGGCAACACGTTGGACCTGATCGCGTACGCGAAAGGTGGCATCATGAAGCGAGATGTGCCGGCGTTCACGTGCGCGCAGGAGCCGCTTGCGATGGAGTCGCTGCTCAACTGCGCCACCGAGAGCCACACGCAGCTGCGCGTCGTGCCGAGTGTCGATGAACTCGGTCCGGATGGCAAGAGCGCGCTGCTGGGCATGCGCGGCAGCTACCAGCGCGTGAACGCCGGTCTGGCCGTCGCGCTCGCGTCCACGTGGCTCAAGCAGCGTCGCGGCGAGTCGGTCGACTTTGACTATAGCAACTTGCTCGAGCCAGTGATCCGCGACGGGCTCAAGAACGCGTTCTGGCCTGCGCGCTCGCACCTCATGGAGGACCTCGAGCACCACACGCGCTTCTACATCGACGGCGCACACACGCTGCGCAGTCTCGAGGTCTGCGCCGAGTGGTACAGCGAGATGGTCGCTCCAAAGCAAACGTCGTCTGCGAACAAGCGCGTGCTGATCTTCACGATCCACCACGAGCGCAACGTCGCGAGCATCATCGCGCCGCTGCTGCAGATCCCGTTCGACCGCATCTACTTTGTGAAGACGAGCGCGTCGCGTCCGAGTCGCGCCAAGGTGCACACGTTCTCCGAGTCGCTGCAGTGCGCGGACCTGGCCCACCTGCTGGCCAACTACAGCGACGAAGAGCTCGCGTTCCTGGACAACGTCGAGGGCATGAAGATGCCGTGGCAGGTGACGCTCTCGCGTCTGTGGCGGGGGCTCAAGACCCACTTGGTGAAGGAGGACCAGAGCCACGCGGTCATCAAAGTGCGCGACTCGGTCGTCGACTGCATCAACGAGCTGCGCGCGATCTCGGAAGAGAGCAAACGGAACAACGCGTTCGACGTGAGCGAAGAGGAGCATTGGAGCATCCTGACCACGGGCTCGCTCTACCTGGCGGGCGAGACGCTCGACTTCCTGCAGTGGCGCGAGTAAGACCCAAGCGCAGTGAGTGGGCTGGCTCACAATTTCGTGTCAGCCTACCCTGAGCACCAAGTGTATGTCTGTCGATCTCGAGCTTTCACAAGAACGACCCGAGCGGTGCCTCGCTAGTCTCCCTCGGTTTCTTCACTAGCGCAATCCCATGCAATCGATGCCTCGCCATCCGATTCCGTGCAGTTGCGCTACTCAAGGCAAACGAGAGAGAGGGGGATGAGAAGAATGAACTCGTCCATATCGAATCAATATGAAATAAAGACACTTTGTAACCCGAGACAGCCTGTTTTCATCCCTTAGTCAATCAGCCATGCTACGAGTGTTTGAGGATGTGGTGGATCCGTCCGGCGACGCGCTCGACGCCGCTTCCGATCGCCTGGTGCGTCACATTCGACTCGATGCTGACGGTCTCTTTCTCCAGCATGTCGGCTGTGCGCTTGAGAAACAGCCAGTTGGTGTGGTCCGTCACGACGCCGAACATCGTTTGCGACCCAGGCTCTCTGCTGCTGTTGCTCTGGTGCGTCTTATTGTTGAGCGCCAGCGCGACTTCCATCAACACCAGACACTCCTCTCGGCCTTGCTCAGGCGAGTCCTACACATGAACAACCAGGCCACGGAAAGCGTTAGTCGCTATTTTCCATTAGCAGGTAGGCACTCAAATACACACACACACACAGGCATACACTTACAGTTAGACAGACGACCACGAGCCGCCTCGCGCCTTTCCAGATGAGCAGATCCGCTTGGAAAGAAGTTGCCATCTCTGGCTCCACCAACGCACCGCGAATGTCCACCGCAAGCGCTTTGCCTTCGCTTTGTCCATCGTCCTCATCTGAATCAACGAGCGCCACGACGTGCGAAATGATTGTCTCCACGTGCACAAACGTACTGATCTTGGAGAACTGATTGTGCGCTCGCCCCATTGTCGTCGTCGTTCTCATCGGAGCGCTGTACACCCTGGTCTTCACTTTCAGCTGTGACAGGATCATCTTGACTGCGCTCAGCGGCAGTGGCTCCGTGGCTTGCGTGTACCTCTTCGTGATCGGAATGTAAATGGACTCGATCGTCGCGCGCTCTCCGCAGAGCCGCTTCGGGCTGCGCTCTTCGATGCTGCTGTGCACTACTGTGCTTGGTGTCCGCTTGCTCTGCGGAGTGCTGTCGTCATTGCCATTGCTGCTGCTGCTGATGCTGCTGTTGATCCTCTTCTTGGTATCAGCGTCGACCACGACACGGATATGCGCCCGCCCATTCGCTGGACTCGCGCTCGCGAACGCCGGCGCCAAAGCGCTGCTGTAGCGAATCTCGGCGCCTTCGCAAATCGGCGCGTAGAGCTCGAGCGGGAAGTTGCCGTCTTTCTGCACGAGGCTGAAGACGCGCAGCTTGCACGGCCGCACGTCGAGGCCCAGCACGTGTACGAGACGGTCACAGAGCGCGAAGCCGTTCGTCTTGGGCTCAATCGCGACGCGGAAGAAGCGGCCGTCGTGCACGCCCACGAGCTCCATCGTCCTTGACCCTTTTTTGGTAGATAGTTGCGCAGCAATTTTTCTCTTGCCCCGTTTGAATGACAGATCAATAATACCTCAGAAGCGCAGCTTTGGGTCGAATTTGCTATTTAAAATATCAGAGGAAATGTTGGTACATTAGAAGGGCTGTCATAAACGTAAAAGCGCACCATCGGCTCGATTATTCTATTCAAAAGGGTACCTGTCTATTCAACGCGTGATAGATAGTTGAACAAGCCAAAAAATCTAAAGACAACGCAAAAAACACACAAAGCGAAAGTGGAGATGGCGACGCGACGAGTGACGAGCGCACTGACGCTCTGCGTCGTTCTGCTGCTCTGCTGCGTCACGCACGAGGCGCGCGCGTGGCTGCCGGGCAGCGACGGCAAGGTGCAGTGGGACTACCGGTGCGACTTCCAGGGCCAGGACCTGCTCAACCAGCAGGCGACGAGCGCCAAGTGCGGCGACATCTGCGGCTACGTGCAGGGCTGCACGCATTGGACGTGGACGACGTACCTGGGCGGCACGTGCTGGCTCAAGCAGGGCAACAAGAACCGCGTGTACACGAGTGCGGACGCGAACTGCGGCTTCGTCACGTCGCGCTTCAAGGTCGACGAGAGCAGTGGCTTTGACCTCGGCACGGGCATTGACAGTAGCGTCGCTGCGGCGAGCTCTGTCCTAGTGAAGGACGTACTGAGCGTGGACGACGCGGACTCTTTTCTGCGGGTGCTCAATTTCTACCGCCTCGCGTACGGGAAACCCAAGCTCAACCTCGACGCGCGACTCGTGCTGGCCGCCAAGGAGCTCGTGCAGACGTGTCCGCCGCAATCCGTGGACGACAGGGTCTACAGCGAGACAGCGAAGGTGGCCAATGCAATGAACCTCGGCTTCCACGACGGCGTGTACCGACTTTCGCTCGTGACACCGGCGAGTGTCACGCTCATAGAGGCGCTTGTCGTGTGGGGGAACGTCTCGGACGCCGCGTCCAAGCCGCTGCTAGAGCACAACACCACGATCATCGGATACGCGATGCGTCGCGACACCAAGTGCGCCACCACGGGACCTTCGACGACAGTAACAACAGACCCATCGACTCTCACGACCGTCTACTCGGTGCTTCTCGCGACTTCGTGAGAGGGGGTCATGAACACTACGTCCCCTGAAAGCGGAGGATTTTAGAGTGGTGTAGTTTATTGTAAACTACGGGGGGGGGGGGGGGGGGCAATC